>CAJUYI010000296.1:0-14848 GCA_910591695.1 Galerucella pusilla
TGTAGCAATCCAGTGCTTTTTCAAGTCCTTTAAGAAGGAAAGATGTTGGGCTAATTGGTCTGACTGATTTAGGGTGTGGGTCTGTGCGGCCCACTTTTGGTATATATACCACCCTAGCCGCCAACCAACTGGGTGGTATGTAATTCCACGCCAGACTAGCTCTATACAGTTTAATGAGGATGGGTAGAAGTAATTCCAGTCCGTTTTGCAACAGAGCTGGAAATATGCCATCCTCACCGGGAGATTTGAAAGGCTGAAAATATATGATTGCCCATTCAACTGTCGGTGCTGTGATTACTTCCTTGGCAGCCTCCCAATCGATATTTTTTGGCCGCCTAGCGCCCTCAAAGTGCGGAGGTCGAATGTTATCCAGAGTCAAACTTCCAGGAAAGTGATTTTTAATCAAAAGCTCCAACGTTTCTTTTCTAGAGGTCGTGAAAGTGCCATCAGGTCGCTTCATCGACCCAATCTCGGCAATAGACTCTTGTGAATTCTAGTACTACGAGGTATATCAGAAATAATCTCACAGAACTTTTTCCAAGACTCTGATTTCTGATTTCTTTATTGTAGCTTGTTAGAGTAGTTTTATAAACCTCCCAGTTGCCTGACTCTTTAGCTCGGTTAAATAGTCGTCGAACTTCTTTTCTTCGCTTTTCTAGGCATTTGTTCCACCAAATAGAGTTGCGATTATCTCTTTTAGTCTTTAGTGGACAGTTTTCATGATAGGAGGAGATCACCATCACAACTGTTGATTGAGGTGAAACCATCCCCAACGTACCGTTGAAGGGAATTTCTATATCCACTCCAATCAGTAGCTTTTGAGTCACGATATTCCACCACTGGCCTCTGGCCTATTTCAATGCTGAATTGAATATGTCTATGATCCGAACACGAAGGTTCAGTAGATACAGCCCAATGCCGTATCTTATTGCTCAGAAAGTTTGAGCTGATAGTTAAATCTAACACCTCTGATCTGTTTCTAGTTACAAAGGTTGGTTTGGAGCCCTTATTTATAACTGATAGCCCTTCCCCTAGTATATAATCAAAGAGTAATTTGCCTCTGCGATTAATATTCGTGCTGCCCCACGATGATTGTAACTAAGATGATTCATAAAGTAATGTAAATTACTGAATATTTCAGATGTATGCAAATAACTGTTTTCAATAACAGACAAATTGAAAATTGTTAAATATGAGTCGTCAGAAATGTTTTGTTTTTATTTGATGATACATCATCAATGGAAAATACCACAAAATGCATTTTTCGATGATAATGAGAATTATTACTCTCCTTCATTTCCCCTTGTTTTTCTAATGATCACATCAAATTAAAAGCGTTTATTGATGGTAAAAACTGTAGCAAAACTTCAACACTATCTTTTTTTTCAATGTTGATGGTAGATTAAAAACCAGCAAACCGTCGACAACTACACAGAGTTGAAAGATCACACCGTACTGAAATCGGATTATTCCGATCAAATTCCGAAAACCACATACCTAACCCCAGTTCACTTTTCGAACTTCTGGATCAGTAGTAAACCTAGTAATCGGGTTAACCCGATTACAGTTTCTGAAAAGCCCTTCGCTACTTGTAATGTTACTTTAAAAATAATACCAGTATAATGATGACACGTGATGACATTATTAATTTTCAAATATTTCACAACAAAAAATGAAAGTGGTGACAAGTATAGATGGCAACAATCGGTTTCCGCAATTGTATGGAAAAGATAACACACTGTTATTTCAAAAGTGCATTACTTACAAGAAGAGAAAGTTTTGCATGTTTTTTTATCTCAACACGTACACGGAAAGTTCATTCTAAACCATGATTTTATATAATCTAAGTAATATCATGAAACGTGAAATGATTTTGAAAAAAATCTATTGTTTGAATAATACACTGGTATTTGGAGACGTACAATTTAGAAATTTTTCTTTTTTCAATTTACTTTCATCTTCAATGTATTATAATGATTTTATTATTTGATTGAAGAAACATTTTTCAATACACTGACTGCCAGTCAGAAAAAGCAAAAATTTGGAACTTGTTGTCTTGAAATTGTCATTTTTATGATTTTTTTGTGGATTGTAAGTCATGTAGTTTGTATAAATACTGAATACTATACAACTAAATTTTTCGAACGTAATTTCATAAATAATAATCATATAGACATAGTATATCACGAAAATGTGATTATCTCTAAAACCGTTAAGATTTGCGGATACTAACAAATATACCTTTTTTTGTTGTAATGATGTGGCTTTAATTATTTCCTACAAAAGTAGCGCTAATGTAAAAGACAAAAAAGTTATGAGTACATTTATGCAGCATACGTGGCCTATGTGGCGCCCTCTACAAAATACATCGAAATAGCTACAAAATAATGATTTCTCATATCCAAAAACCCCTCAACCTCAAAGTTTTGTGCATATTCGTCAAAAAGCGTTGAAGTTATTGTGAAAAACGAAAATTAAAATTTCATGTTCAACACCCTGTATCTATCTTAATATTAACATTTTATTAAGGCTAGTTGGTTTAAATCGCAATGTTTTGAATAGAAAGATTGTACTGTACTTTTATGTACAATTACTTAAGGACCGATTTAACTGAAATTTTATGACATCACTCTCCAAATGTCAATAAACTGCAAAATAAATTCACAATACCATAACATTTATGTTGGTTGATTCCCAAAAAATAAGAGAAAAAATAATAAATAATGCCACAAGGAACTTACAGAAGATATGGAGAAATAATTTAAATTTTATAAATCGCCGAAGTAAAATAATTGAAAAAATAAAAAAATAAAAAATCTGAAACCAAATCGTACTCATAACTCGGCCAATAGAAGAGATCGAACGTGCTAGTGACCGATTGAGTCAGGGGAAAATAAAAGTGATATGAAAATTGCTAAAAATTCATAAAAAAGGTTTGTCATGATATTTTTTATAAAATCCAGTTTTTAAAACAAAAGATCCCCATAACTCGTCTAAATGGAAAGATAGACTGTTCTAATGATCAGCAATCGATTCAGGGGAACATTTTACAGCGTGAGTGAATTTTGAATCGATATTTCCAAGCATTAAGGGAGTAACCACTAAAGGTCATTTTAGATTAGACAATTTCTTGTGCAATATTTAGTTCCAAGTTTTGGAACAATTCAAATTGTTAAGTCTAAAATTAAAAATTGTATTAAAAATTATCTACCCTGTCAAATTGTAAAAAAATAGAACAGGTTCTATTTTATTAACAATTTGATTCAATGTTTGTGTTTCACGATGAAAATGTCATTAATCTTGATAATTTGTGGTTATGTATCAAAGTAGTTGAAAACTCGGTTGAAAAATATGTCTTGTACAATGTAAAACCCTCCATCTCCTCTGTTTTAAAGTTAATATTTAGTGACATGAGCAGCCGTACAAATTAATAAATATTTCAAATTTTCCGGTTCCATAACTAACGAAATTTTTGAAAAGTTCATATTCATTTTATCATCAAATCAAATCACTGCGCAGAATCTTGAACTGAATATTGTTCAATAAATTGGAATAGTCTAAAATAGCTTGAAACAGTTGGCCAATATTTCACACAAGAAATATATTCCAAAACTAAACTACTAACTAAATATTGCTCGAAAAATTGTCTAATCTAAGATGACAGAGGGGTCAACCGCCGGCAAAAATCTTGAACACCTACTTCCACATACTTCCATGAAACTTCTACACATTGTTCTCAAGTTAGTTGACAATGTAAGAACCCATGCAACCTTTTTCTTATTTTCTACATGCTCTTTCAGATTTTAACACCCTGTATAATGAACTATTCAATATTTCTATTTATGAACGACCGGGCGAAAAAGTCCAGATTATAAATACGTTTAGCGGGCGTAAAGTGTCACTTTACCGCCCCCGGGCGGTAAAGTAAATCTCTTTTTTTTTCTTTTAAAAATGCACATGTAGTTAGTAAAACAAACTTTATTATTATTATTTATTATCATGGAAATATTTGGTACAATTAATAAAATATGAGTTTAATAAAGAAATGATAACTTTAAAAGCCCAAACATAAGATCCTCACACTTACTAATACTTACTATACTAATAACACAATTTGAATAATTACTTATAGAAATGTTAGGATTTGCTACCTTGCTCTGTTGTAAGTTGCTACGAAATTGTTTTATCATCTTATTAGTTTCAATAAGACTTATTTTTATTTAACTATACAAATGATTTGGTAGATTGTTATCCAGGGTGAGTTATAATAATATCGAGGTATAAAATTTATCCAACTTGAAACATTTATAATAACCTACTCACAAAAGGTGAAACATAGAAAATAAAACATATTTATTAATAAACTATCATTAATACGGTCGTGCATAAAATTTTGTATATTTATTAATAAATGACTATTAAAACGGTCGTGTATAAAGTATTGTATGTATTTCAGGCGTAAACAGCGTTTATGGACCTTACGTGTTAATAGTAATACTTACACGTTGCGGTCCATAAACGCCTGTTTTACTCCCTTGATACATAAATAACTATTACACCGCACTTCGTCTAATTTCTGTATTAAACTTCTACATACTTACCTACTTCCACCAAACTTCCATTTACTTCCACCCAGGGACGTATATATAAGGGGGGGTTTTGGGGGTTCAAGCCCTCCCCATAGAAAATACAATAAAGGTACAATAATTTTTTATTAGCATACTGCCGCAATATGAGTATTCATCGGGATGTGGCAATAGAAATAGATTCCTCAACAATTGTGAACAATTTAGCTGAAGAGGTTAAATTTACTTTTGTGAGATTGATTTTCTGTTTTAATAAAAGCTTCAATTTTCAATCATCTATCACTTTTTAAAATAGGTGCTACCAAATTAATATACAGGTAACATCTCGGCTGGTATGGGAATGCTGCGAAGAACTTAGAAGACTGGCGACTCGGAACAGTGTAACACTGGAGTAGGTTCCAGGTCACAAAGGAACCGCTGGCAATGAAAAAGATGACGAACTTGCAAGAGCAGGATCGTCAACACTGATGAACGGACCCGAACCATCTGTGGGCATCCCCAGATGCTCCACTAGGTCATGGTTAAAAGGGTGGGTAAAAGAACAATCCATAAAACTCTGGAAGAATACGTCCAGGCAAACACATGGGAAGAAATTTATAAAGGAACCATCAGAAAAAGTAGCAAAAAAACTACTCTCAATGAGCAGGAACAAACTACGCACCATAACGGGGCTCCTTACGGGAGACTTTCCCACAAAGGAGCACCTGAACAAAATAGGGCTGTATTACGGAGACCTCACATGCAGGAGATGCAAAAAGGACACTGAAACAGCTCTGCACATATTATGCAACTGTGAGACGCTGGACCACAGGGGACAAAAACTAAATGGAAGACCCCAAATGACTCCGGAAGACTTCTACAACCAACCAGTAAAGAACCTGTATGAGCTAATACAGGGAACGGATTGGCTGAATAGGCTGTAGTCAGAATGTTAGGAGAATCCACAATAAGCCCAAGAGGCTGAGGTGGTGCCGGCGAAGGGACGGCTCCTTTAAAAAATATATATACATGATTATAACCATTTCAGCAGAAGGGGGCAAAACGAAAAACGATGTTTAAAAATACTCTTAGATGTAGCCAAGTCAAACAAATAATTTAAAAAAAAACTTAACATTATTTCTTGAACTTAAAAAATTGCTTTAGGTCGTGGCACTCGATTTTTTTTGCCTTGGGCGGTGCCTTCAATAAAGCTTTCCCCTTCTAAACCTATCAGATGAAAAAAACCAAAACCCTCCCCATGTAAAAGCTATAGCTACGTGACTGCTTCCACCAAACTTCCACTGCGGTGTACACCTACTTCCACTTGCGGTTTACCCCTCGAAGATGACCTTAAGAAATGAATATCGCGAAATATTTCCAAACTCCTTGGTTCAAAAAACGACAAAAAATGCTAAAGATTCATAATAAATAGTATTTGGGACGAAAAATCGATTATTACATACAGTTTTTAGATAAAATCAGTAGACGAAATCTTCAAATGACATGAAAAAAATAGCGTCACGAATTTTCCGAAAAAAAGGCATTTTCAACATAAAAAGTCTTGTAAACAACAGAAAACTATGAATTCAAATTTGATGAGAGCATTCTCGAAAGACTTCACTTGGAAGCCGGCCCTGTTTTAGCGCCACCCTTGACATCGCTCCGAGACTATAATACCTAATTGTTTTGATACGTCTGGGAAACGACATAAAGCTAATTCGACTTTTATTACCAAATTAACCATTAAGACGATTGTAAACAAATTAACGGAAAAATCAAATAGTAAAGTGTTGTTCTCTACTAAATAGTTTCAGTTAATACCATATGTGCATCGTGACCAGATTCAGGGAATTCCAAAATCATTTTCTATTTTAAAAATCATTATAATCATAAAAAATTATATAACTGCGTTCAACCTTTAGAAGGAGAATTTCCCCAAACGGGACGTCTTTGTCGCATTGATTATAATTTATAAATTGTAAACATTTTAAGTCAAAGTTAAAGCAACGAACTCGAAATAATTATTAGTAATAATCCGCTAGTACCGACAAATGAAGGTAAACTCTAGCTAGTAGACTAATACAAATTATAAACAGTATTTTTTTTATTTTACATCATAAAATTCGCTATAATTAAGTCTATGGGAACTAAAATGAAGCCCATAATCAGAATGGATTCTTGATTATGAAACATTCTTTCTCATAAGATCACTTGAATATTACTCTGTAGGTACACCTATCACAAAAGTGCGAGAACGTTTAGTAAATATTAAAAATAGAAGAAAAAACTAAAGTTTTACTCCCTCTGTTGTCTAATATAAATATTTAAAAGGATTCTTCCAACAAATAGATGACAAGACAAGATTTTTTTGGATGAATTTAAAATTTGTCGAAATTTGTTCAATTCGCTTAAATTTTTTTATAAAATCTATTTCAACTATTTTTTTTTGTGATCCAATTTCGTATCATCAATATGTGTATGACAAACCCACAGACATATTTATATGTCTGTGGACAAACCACATACCTAAGTTATCACATAACAGAGGAAAAGGAAGTTTAAACAACATAAGATTATTTATTATATCTATTATTGAATATTATGTAGTGGGTATCTTTTACGTGTTAGGAGCATTTGGTGGAAAATGAAAAATTCAGGATTCAGTGGTGTGCAGAACATAATACAAGTTCATATTTCAGGAAACCACCTTAATATTTTGTGGATAGGAGCACACTCTGCTAAAAGGAAATTTGCTTACGATGGGAAACAAGAGTTGGAACGTTTAGAACATCTTTCTTTGGAAGAACTCTTGTTCTCCATCCTAAACAAAATTGGCTCCTCGAAATATTGAGCAGTTCTCAACATTTTTGCAGCTATATATCTACTTGTACCTAAAATTGGCTGCTTCTTTCAAACTATCGGCAAAACCAAAGTTACTATGTTTGAAAAATGTATAAGTACTTTTATAGTTCTTAGAAAACCAGTTAAAAATTGGGACTGTCTATTCGTCCGGGCGCTTGGACGAATAGTAAATTGCGCTATACATCCGGGCGTAAAAATACGCCCGGACGAACAGTGTGGTAGGCTATTAATCCGTGCATTATCGAGAAAATAATAATGTATTATTAAGTATAGTTCCGTAATGTGCAAAATAAAATGTTTACCTATTTTTTTTAACACACAATGTAATATTATGTTCTAAAGTGATTGTAGAATCTGATCTCTCTAAATGGTAAACCTATTTATACTGAAGGAGAAAATTCATACTAATTAAAAAAACAACATTTTTATTTTAAAACTAAAATACAATAATAGTAACTCTTGAGCTGAAAAACAAAAATAAATTCTCAAATAGGTATCACATAAACTGAAAAAATTGCACTGTGAAACGAAAAAATAATACTAATGATTAATTTTCTTGGATAAAACTAATAGGTATACAATTTTACCTTGACTTTCTTGTGTTTGTCCCATCCTTTGAGCCTTTCACCATTTTATATTTTTTCCCCCTTTATAACACATATATTTTAAACTATAATATTGCAATTCTAAATTACAATCTTTTAATCTCTTAGGGCCGGTTTTACAAGAGAGATTTATACTAGGTATAGTTATTCTGGGTATAAAGTTATACCAAAATGTATACCTAGAATAAAACTAGTTGGTTTTACGATGCTTTTTTACACCGGTATAGCAATTCTTACTCCAAGAATTGCTATACCGGTGTAAAAAAGCATCGTGAAACCAACCAGTTTTAAATTCTGGTATAACTTTATACCCAGAATAACTATACCTAGTATAAGTCTCTCTCGTAAAACCGGCCCTTAGGATATTTTTTTCTTGCACTCTGAATTGTCTTAGAATCTCTTCGAACTAACTCAATGTAAAATTTGTCTTCATATTTTTTAATAGCCTCCTCTAATTGTTTAAAAGAGTTGAATGTTGCCCCCAATTTAATTTCCATCTAGAATAGGCGAATTTCTTGTATTTATTGATTATGATAAAAGATTTATTGAAAGACGTTAGGTAGGTATAAATAAAAATAAATGGCAAAGCTTAACATTTTATTTTAAAATGAGGTATGAGATATCAACATGGAATTAACTTTACAAGTCAAGAAAATAGAAATGAAGCTTTGACACAAATAATTAATTATTACCATAGCTTAAAGACAAAAAAATATATAACAAAACATTTGAAATAAAAACTTACCTTTGATAAAAATTTTAATGCTTGTTTTTCACAACCAAAATTACTTTTTGTTAGTTTTAACCTATAAACTTACTTTATTTTTTTAAGAATGTACGGAATAATAGCCTCCCACACTGTTCGTCCGGGCGTATGTTTATGCCCGGATGCATAGCGCAATTTACTATTCGTCCGAGCGCCCGGACAAATAGACAGTCCCTTAATTTAAACTTTATACTCTAAAATAATTAAATTTACTGAGACCACTGTTTGCTATTGTTTTTATTTATTTATTCACCTGTCTCACCAGGGTCTGACCCCGTTATCGAATTACTCAACGGTTCTTATTTTAGTGGGCAAGTATACAAGAACTACACTACACTAACCTTAGTTGAAGATTTCTCATAAAATTTTCCAGGTCGATTTTGTCCATGAGGACGAAATCGCCTACGCCAACTTCTTTCTGGGTTGCCATGGTTTTTATTTTTCTTTATTGTTTTTCTTAATCACCAGCACTGCATTTCATTTAACGCGGTTCGGAAAGATGAGTCAACACGATAAAATATCGATGTTTTATTTAACCTTATCTAATCGTTTTACGTATCCGTAATACCACACGGACTGAATCAGACTGAATAATACTAATTTCAAAAATGAAAATAAACGGCTTCAGATCAGGATTCGGAGTGACCGAACGCAAAACGTAAAAAAACGAACAGGCTAGCAGTAGAGTTCGACGTACGTCTTAAATATGGTAGTAGCTACTCCTCCACATATACGGAGAAGTTAATACATACAGGGTGATTCATTAGTGCGATAAGTTCACGAAGATATTCGAATAAAATGTTGACCTTAATGCCTTAAGGCACCTATGCTGAAATCAGTCAAAATTGTACAGCGTGTCCCAGAGCACCGTGCCAGATAAGTTATATTTTTTCAAGTTTTTGTAATCCAATTAGCTTGTCATTGCTTTTGTGAAACATGTGAAGACAAAAAGTTCTATTGAGATCGTAATACTATACATGCTTATAGCAAAATTAACATTCAGTTAGGTTAGCTCTTATAATGAAGAGCTTTTTTGGTCAATTTTTATAGTGGCGAATGGAAAAATTCATAAGAAGCTCGCTTATAAATCAGACGTCTGCACCACAGATCACAGAGTCTGCGTCTGCACCACCAGGTTTACAGTCTGCAGTTGAAAATAAGGTAAGGTAAGCTTTCAAAAAAATCTAAAATTAATATAAAATTCCGAGGATCGCGAAGTCGACTAGAACCCAAAATAATTGCCTAAATACACGTCTCTTCGCACTCGACGCAACGTCTCAAATAGGTTTGTCTGAGCTTGCTTCTATGACATCATTTTCACGACAATTGACACCGTCAGTGTCATGTCATATGTCACAATACCTCTAGCATGGCCTGAATGCAGATTACGTCATTTATAAATAAGGTAAGTCGATTATGTATGACCTTTTCACTTCCATCCTAATGTTCTGTTGAAATAAAAACTCGAAACAACGAAATTGCCAAATTTCCAAAAATGTTACGGGAACGGTTAAGTGCTCGGTCGTCAACAACTCCGTATGTTTTACATAAAGATAACCTTAAAGAAGACCAGCCAATTTGGCCCGAGTGGAAAGTAGCTGCTTATGGACTGTTTTTCTCGATACTGATATTTGCTGTTAAACTTTTCACTACCTACAGTAAGTATCCAATCATAAAATGTAGGACAACACAAAATGAGGTTAAGGTTTTGCTATAGTGGGTCAGAGTTTTATTTATACGGGAACCATTTCTAGTTTAATAGTAAATTTATTGCTTAATGTTAATTAGTATTTTAATTGGTAAGGATTTTATATATACATATTAACGTGACAGGACTATAAGTTTATTAATAAACACCCAATATGTCATGTATTTACGAACTACCCTATGTTTAATTGTGTATGATTATTGATAGTTTGAAAATTTTTAGAAAGCACAATTGAAGAAATATTTGTAGAAGATAGATTAATATCTTATCAAGTATGGACTGAAGATGGCCAAGAAATGTTTGCAGCTACCTGGAAACATGCTGCTCGATATAGTAATATATGGTTACCCATTGTTTGTGGAGTGTTAAGCTCCTATTTTACTTGGATAATGGTGTATCTTGATTCAGCTGTTCCTGGAGTACAACCACCAAGTCCATTTTCTCCAAAAAAATTCAAGTAAGTTCATATAAAACATTCAGTGTTAATGTCTTACGATTTCATTTTGACCATTTAAATTCATTTTCAGTTTCCTTTTTACTTACTAATTTATCATGTATTCGTAATTATTTATTTTCTTCCTTTATGCCTAGTTTTAAAAACATATAGGTATGTTAAATATTGAGAGTTAAGGTTACTGGAAAGTTTACAGTTGGTATTTGTTACTTTTTTTAATCAGTCATTATTGAAACATAATTAGAAATGAAAGAGTTTCCGGGACTTGATAGTAGAAAAAGAGGATTTTACATATTTGGTTTTTTTTTTCAGGGAAGAATCTGGTCACACTTTCCATTTGAACTATGTCTTTGCAATTGTAATAGGATTTCTTGTTAGTGGCTACATGTTTTTTAGAGGGGTCTCGATAGTTTATTAGAGTACCTACTTATTAAAAAAATTATTTCACTTGTTTTATAAGTCATATTTTTAGGGCCAGTATTTTTTATTTTGATTATGGTTTAAATACCTATTTTTGTATTATTTCAAGTTATATAAAATGTTAGGGATTGTTCAATAAACTTAGTCTCTCTAGGTAGCTTTGTAGATATTGAATGACAATTTATATTATTTTTTATTTAACGCAGTGCTAATTAGAATATATTTCTAATGTAACCGATTCCTAATATTATATTTAATTTCAAAGCATCTGAATTATATATTTATTTTTATATTATTTATTTTTTGTATTAGGTACATTTGAACTACATCTAACTTTGTAAAATTTTGTTTATGAATAAATATTTTTTTATTGTATGTACTCATTTATGAACCTTATTTGTTGTATATTTAGTTTAATCTGCACTTTGAACAGTTGACAATAGGTCATGTCCACCAACTGACAAGTTGACACTTATGACATCGTCGCCCTGAGAATAAATAATTAATTGGATAGACTTTAGATTTGTAATTTGGTTGTTTTGTATTGATTTAATGATCCTTTTATTATAAACGGTCATATATAGCTTTTAAAATTCTTAAGCAATTGAAACAATATCAAAAAAGGAACCAAAACCAATAAATGGTTTTACCATTTTGGTCTAAAATAAATTTAAAAATATATAATAAATTTTTAGATCACCAAACTCACAGATTCAAGTGAACTACGAGGCTTGTTCAATTGAAATCCATCTTTGGTCCAGGAAAAATTTATTGACAAATACAGTTGCAAATAACCACCCCTACAATTGAGGCACATATCCCACTGTTTCACCAACCGATGTATACCCTGCTTATAGAATTCTTGTGGCTGCTGCTGGAAGAATTCTTTCACAGCGTTTTGTACTTCTGCGTCCGACTGAAAACGGTTACCTTTTAACGCCTTTTTTAGTGGCCCATAGATGTGAAAATCGCAAGGCGATAAATCGGGACTATAGGGTGGATGCTCTAATATCCTCCATTTCTTTCGTTGCAGATTTTCTTTCACTACGTTGGCAACATGAGGCCGAGCATTATCACATTTGGACGGATTGTTAACAACAAACGCCATTTCAAAGTCACAATACTTAAAATCGCTGTCAAATATAAACGAAATAAACAGATCAGTGTGACGTTTGCATACACTACTAATGTTGGAAAACGTCAGTTGAATGATTACAATTGTTTCCAAGGCTAACCTGACCAAAGATGGATTTCAATTGAACAAGCTGTGTATTATTTCTTCAATAAAAAGTTACTGTAGGATGTGACTATTCTAGTTCTACTACACTCCCGCTCTCAAGCAAAAAAAATTGAATGGTTTTGAAGTTGCCCATATATAGGCATCCTTTAAATTGGTTCCTTTGCTTACGTAGGATAACCCATCAAATGTACAGGAGAGTCTTGATCACTTTCCCGGGCCCTCAAATGTCTGGGGACGAGACTTCACCTGCATCATGTAGGGTGGAAGATAATTCAGATTGGTAATAAATTAATTTCCCTTGATACCAAATAAAATTTTTGTTTGCATTTACTCCTTAAAATTTAACAATATTTATAATTGAATTTTACTATGTCAATTAAAAAAGATGTTTTGCAGATAGTGAAATTTATTTCTACAATAATATTTATATAATATTTTGATGCTTTATCTACACAAAAAAAAATATTAAAGTATCGATTAGATAGGTAAATTGAGCAAAGTTGTGCAATTTTATAAAATTTTTGGTAAAAGCGTTTCAGCGGATTTTAACATCTTGCGCTCACTCATTCAGTCATAAACCGACCTTGATATCGTGTGTTCTACAAAAAACTTTTGGTTCTAGATCGAATATAATTGGAAAAAATGGAAACAATTAATGTGTTTACGGAAAAGATCAAGAACATAATTAAGTCTCCTCTTACTAGCATACAATTAGAAACTAACGAAAAGGATTTGAAATTAGGTAAGTGGTTGAGATTAATTTTGATATAGTCCAGTTTAAATTGTGCGAAAAATGTTTAATGTGTACTAGGCCGACTAGGCGCATCAGAATGTTAAGAATATTAAGCATATTCCCAATTAGGTGAATATCTTTATAGCTGAGTGCACATGACTAGAAAGTCAAGAAAACATATTTGTATTCTGTGTAAAAGTTATTAAATTTTTAAAAATCGCAGAGCGCTTTCGGCTGATAAGCCATTTTCAGTGCTATACTCGCCAGGTATTTGTTACAAGAAACTTTGCGACTATTCCTATTCCCGCTAATCATCTAAAATTCTATCAAAACAAGCACGCACGAACCCACGCTCGTATTCTGTATTCCGTAGTTCGTATATCATCGCAACTGATGGAAGCTAAGCCTCCAGAGATGTTGCCATTTGCGCTTTTTTCACGGTATTAGCAAAAGGACTGGTAGAAAAAACGGCAACTGTGTTGAGCAGCACGTGGTTTCGAGAGAAATGTATGTGGAGACTTGCCTCAGGGCACTGTTGTCAGATTCTAAAATAATTAGTGAAAACGGGGAATTTATTGTGAAGTTAAAAAATTTTAGATAAACGACAAATAAAATGAAGAATAATCAACAACATATTTTTGGTGCTATTTGCTGGATAAATTATTGTGGAGGCTGAGCCTCCTTAGAGCAGCTTTAGTCATTTTTTTAGGATCCTAAAATTAGAACACTAAAATATTGACAAGAAAAAAATGTGTTTGCAACACACCATGTTTTAGTCACTTATTTAGGTTGTGATTATGCGTACTGAGCAGAATGATTTTGTTAGTAACCTGTCACCTTTCAGATTTTAGCAAAGAATTTGAATTTTTTAATTAAATAGGTATCAGACAACAATGTGTTGTGTTGTCGAAAAGTTTCTTGTAACAAATACCTGACGAGTATAGCACTGAAGATGGCTTAACAGCCTAAAGCGCTCTGCGATTTTTAAAAATTAAATTTTACAGAGAATACAAATATGTTTTGTTGATATTCCCAATTAAACGTTTTAATATACCTATTAAATTGTTTTTTCCACAAAAACTTATTTACCTATTAAATATCGATTAAAAAGTAGTACTTATAGCAAATCTTATAAAAAAGACTGCCTATTGTCAAGTTTGCCATGATAATGACAAAAGTGCCAATAAGACAATATACATATTGGTTTGTCCTAATCATTACGTACGAATGTAAAATTGCCGAAAATTACAGGGGATTCAATTATGAATTTTTTAACTTACAATCCTTTAAGTACCTGTAGCTCTTGAATTAATCACTCTAGACCCCAAGTGTGCTAGTTAGTTGGAATTGTTTTATCGGAATGAACACAGGAAGGCACAAATATACAGGTTGTCCCATTGATAATTTTGAATGCGACGTCACGTGCCCAAAAACAAATACCTCATTGGGTAACACAATAACAAGAAAAGATGCAACATTTAGGTACTCTAATTTA
>CAJUYI010000296.1:19848-33833 GCA_910591695.1 Galerucella pusilla
AGAGGTGGAAATACTCTTTATTAAAAGTTCTCATGCAGGTTCTCACTTAACATTTCCTTTAAAAAGAATCAATTTGTATTTAATTTATTCAATTCCTAAGAATACTTTTTATGTTTAAAGCAAGTTTATTATTGGATAATAAAAATTTTTGACAAATATACACGTTTTTTTATTGAAACTAATTATTTGATTAATCTCTGATCCATTTATAATGAACACATTTTTTTTTTCGGAGATTTAGGGTGATGCAAAACTTTTGAATCTATGTGTATATTATAGCTTTGTGGATTCAAACCAAAAATAAGACTTAGTGGAGCCACACAGATCAACCTCTTGGTGAAAAATCCTCGTAGTAGCCGACCAACCAAACATTAAACTTAACCAGAGATAAAATAAAGAAAGCGATAGGATTACTCACTTGTCACTGCATCCTATCATTTGCTTGCTGAATGATGAACCTACAAATTTGAGGTCGGCCGTGCATAGAAGACAAGAGTTCTTCAAATAAACAGAGTAACCAAAATTACAAAATGATATTATTACAAACAGTGCATTTAGTTGAAGTATAATTATAGCATAAAATGTATATTTTTCCAGATTCCAAGTCTACCGAATGGAGTTCCTCTAACAACAAAAAATCCTGTTCATATTGTCGTGTTCAATTTCCAGATAATCAAATACAAAGGGAGCATTACAAATTAGATTGGCATCGTTATAACTTGAAACAATCCCTTTTAACTAAACCACCTATATCTGAAGAAGATTTTAGTACTAAGATTGAAAAGGGTAGGTAAATATATTAAATGCCCAAACCCAAATCTCTCCCCGAAGCTTACAACTGCCAACAAAAATGTTAATGCTCTGGCTAGTAGCTAACGCATTTTCACAAAATTGAAAAGTAGCGGAACAGCGTTCCAAATCTTACTAAACGACTTACCAAAGAATGGTGAAAGTGGATAGGCAGCTTTCCCTGCTTGATGAAACAAAAATCAGATATAATTCGTGCAAAGAAACAGCTATAATTTTTCATTACTGATTGCTGTGTTAAAATATGAAACAAAATGAAGAAAAAACTATGGGTTATTATAGACCAAGCTAGTTAATAATCTTATTATAATATTAGTATTAGTGGTTGGAGTACATACAAACATAAATCTTATTCACCAATAAAATGGTAGATTTGGGCTTTTGTTTATAAGCAACACTAGATAAATGATGGAGAATATACAGGGTGTATACAACGTTTGCATGTAGATACCTTTCGTAAAATTGGACAAAATGATATGAGGATTAAGGGGTTCAGCACATTTACTTTTCGAAATACAGGGTGTTAAAGTTTAGAAAAATTAAATGTTTTAATTCAATAACTTTAAAATGGATAAATAAATTGATTTGAAATTTGGCAGGTTGTTTTAAAATGTAAAGGGGCATATTTTGATGGAAAAGTATTTTTCAGAGATTTATGCTGAACTTGTTATTTTAAATAAAGTCAATTGTTTGATTAGTGTCATACTTTCTTAGGTTAACTTGTGTGCTTGTTTTAGATGATCTGTCCAGTATATCAGGATCAGATTCTGAAAAAGAAGAGACTTTGGATACGATTGCTAACTCTCAAGGGAAAATATTTTTAAAAAACGACAAAGGGGCTGTTGTTTCACTGTACAAATCACTAATTATGAATAAAAAGGTAAGTTGTAACTAATTTTTTCATAATTATTGTAAATACATTTTGGTTATTAGTTAAAACAGAATCTACATTTTCAAATCCCATACGATTCAGGTCTTCAACAATTATTTCCGAAAATCTAATGTGTTTATTTATTGTATGAACCCTATAAAAAAAAGCGAACAGAAGGTGAAGAAAATGTTCGTTGGGTATAATAAATTTAGAAAGAGTAGAGTTAGCCGAAGGAGTTTTTGCAGATGATGTGGTGATAATAGCAGGAAGTGAAAACCGATTACAAGACAACTTGAACACATGGAAAGATGTTATGGAAGAAGAAGGCATGAAAACCAACAAAAATAAAACCAAAATACTTTTTATAGGAAATCAGAAGATCAACACAGAAATTAAAATAGATAATATACAAATAGAACAAGTAAAAGAATTCAAATAGGAATAACTTTTGACGAAACAGGAAAACAAGATGCAGAGATAAATGAAAGAATAGAGAAAACAATTAAGCTATACTATGCCATGAACCAAAAATTTCTAAACAAAAAAGAAATCACCAAAGAGACAAAAGTAAAAGTGTATAATACAATATATCGACCAGTTTTAACTTATGGATGCGAATCTTGGACTCTTACAAGTAAACAAAAAAGCAAAATACAGGCAGCAGAAATGAAATACTTGCGAAGAACATTTGCAACAACAAGAATGGACAAAATTAGAAACACAGAAATAAGAGAGGAATTAGGTGTCCAGCCCGTACTAAAATGTATATAACAAAGACAACTCATCTGGTGGGGACATATTCAGAGAATGAATAACAATAGACAAGTTAAAACGACATATGGGACAAAAATACAAATAAAACGAAAAAAAGGAAGACCAAAACAAACATGGAATACAATAGTGGGTAATATACTAAAAAATAGAGGTAAATCATGGGAAGAGGCGAGAACATTGGCAAGAAACAGGAAAGAATGGAAAAAATGTATATATGAGAATCAAATGCAAACCCGACACCTTAGGGTATAAGGGTATATGATTATATATATTGAGATGAAATTTTAATCAATAAAATTATCACCGCATTTATTGTATAGTGTAACTATTGTTAATGTGATGACCCATATTTTTAATCCCTTTGAAGGAAAAGCCGCCAAATGGCGTGCATAAAATTCTTTCATAAATTCGAATATTAAGAAATAATGCTTTTCAAATGTAATTCAAATTAATATAGTGGATTAAAATTAACCTGCATAGAATATGTAATACAATTCAAGGTCATCACATTGACATTAGATACACTATAAGAATCAAAATTTTATTAATGACATTTTAAAAAATCAATTGACATGTTTGTCAAAATTGAAGGTTGGGTCGAGAGAAAGGTAAGAAGTGACAGTGGTGAGTGAGTGAGTGTTTTATCTTCGGATAACGAACCCTAAAAACTAATAAACATATTGTAATTATAAGATAGTTATTAAATATAAATAATCAACCACAATTGGCGCCCAACGTGGAACACTTGACTCCGTGATAGAAACGGGTTATAATTAAAAGAATAACATCTGAGGAAAATTTCACAATGAATGAAGAAAAAATTGACATTAATAATTTGACTGTGGAAGAACCCAAAGAACTTTTAAAATTGAGAAACTTGGACACAAAAGGAAGTAAACAAACATTAGAAGAAAGATTAACTACAGCCATGGAAGAGGAAAAAACAACAAGACAAGAAAGAGGAGATAGTATCATAAAAGAAGTACGCTATTACACCGAGGAAAAAACGAAAGGAACTGAAGAATTAGTGGAAATGATGAGAGAAGATATGAAGAGCACAAGAGAAGATATAAAGAGCACGAAGGAAGAGATAAGAAGTGCAAAGGTAGAAATCAATGAAAAATTTGATAGACAAGAAGAGAAATTCGAAGAGCACTTAACAGAAGTAAGAAAACAATTTGAAAAGTATAAGAAAGAACAAGAAGAAAAAATGAATAAATTACAATCAAGCTTAATTCAGTAAAGTACAGATAGAAAACAGGAAATAAAAGATATGGTGAACAAGATGCGTGGAGAAGGAAAAGAACATATAGAAAAGGTAGATAGAAACATTATGAAAAATAATAAAAGGATACAAGATGTAGAACAAGGTATACAATTGAATATATCGATAGCAGAAGAAATGAATCTGAAAACACAGAGAGAATTAATAAGGGAAATGGATGTAAAATTACAACAAATTAAAGAAAATAAGAATACACGGGACTTTGAAATTTTAGAAACGGAAATAAAAGAAGAGTTTAAGAAGAAAATGATGGAATTGGAAAGTGAAATTCAAAACATAAAGAATAAAACCCAACAAAATAATAAAAATACACAAGGAATCAAATACATTTGCAATCATGGAGAAAGTAGTTTGAAATTTGATGGAGACATACGTAAAATGCATCCAAAGGTTTTTATCAGATGTCTTAAGATCAAATTAAGAGATATGTTTAATATTGAAGATTTAAAGGAAACAATTGGGGGGAAACAGAACAAGGTTATGTTGGAGGAAAATTATATTTTGGGAAATTTGATTTCAAAAGTAGCAACATGAGTAACTACGCACTCTCAGTATTCTCTCAAGCTCAATATTTAGAATCCAGAATAAAGAAAAAATAATAATTAGATGTTGATAATTAGTGAATTAGATGTTATATTAGATGTTATAATTAATAGTTTTCAGGAACTTTATAAATTTGGGTAAACTTCTCCAAAAATATTTTGTTTGATTAAAAAAAAAATAATAAAAAAAATATAGTTTTGAAGAACTTTAGGGAATGTTGAGATGAAATTTTAATCAATAAAATTATCACCGCATTTATTGTAAGAATCAAAATTTTATTAATGACATTTTAAAAAATCAATTGACATGTTTGTCAAAATTGAAGGTTGGGTCGAGAGAAAGGTAAGAAGTGACAGTGGTGAGTGAGTTTGACAAGTGTTTTATCTTCGGATAACGAACCCTAAAACTGATAAACATATTGTAATTATAAGATAGTTATTAAATAAAAATTTCACCACAATATGAACCCTATAGGTATCTGCTTTCGATAACTAATGAAATGTTTTTATAGGAACAAATTTCAGATAAAGATATTGAAAACCGTCTTTGGAATTACTGTTGTATCAATAAATGGACCATATTGATGGTAGGCGGCGGTCATTTTGCAGGAGCTGTTTTTGTAGGTAGTGAAGTCATTCTGCATAAAACGTTTCATTATTATACAGTTAGAGCGGGCCAAGGAGGATCGCAAAGCTCCAAAGATTCAAAATCGGGCGGGTCACAACCAAAAAGCGCTGGCGCTTCTCTTAGAAGAAACAACGAACAGGTTTTCATTCAAGTAAGTAAAATAAATAATAATTTTGTAAACTGTTCGTATGTGCTTATATCTCTTTATTTCAGCATGTTAGAACGCTTCTTGATTCGTGGAAGGAACATATAGAACGTGGTTTAGTAATATATCGCGCCAGTGGAGGTTACAATCAATCAATTTTGTTTGGAGGTAACAATTCGTTTTTGAATAAGAAAGATATGCGAACCATTCCGTTCCCTACAAGAAGGCCAACTTTTAAAGAAATAAAACGGGTACATCAGTTACTTTCGACAGCTACTGTATACGGTAAGTTTATATTTATTCACTTCATAGTTATACATTTGTAGTTTTCTGTATTTTTAAATTTACTTATTTTGTTAGATTCCGTAGAAAAAGCTACAAAGACATTTTCAAAAGAAGTTTCTCCTGAAGTTGAATCAAAACGTAATAAAATTCGATCATCCTGTATAAATCGAGCTAAATCACGAGAAACTGTTGAACGACCGCTTCCTACCGAACATCTTACTAGTGAAAGCGAAACAGAAGAAGAAACTGATGAACTATTATCAATGCTAGACGTAGAAATATCTTTTGATGACCTAAAAGAGTTTGATAATAGTCTAACTAGCGAACAAAGAAAAAAAGCTATTAAAAAGAAAAAACCTAAAAAGAGTAAAAATAAAAAATTGAAGGAATTAGAAGAATGTAGAAAAAAAAATTTAATAGAGTTAATATCTAACGGAAATTTAGATCAATTACAAATTCTTTACAAGGATCATCTAAAATTGGTAGAAGAATCTGAAATAGAAAAAACGGCCCAGGAATTCATTAACAAAATTGTAGATAACGATTGCAATACTCTTTTACATATATCTGCTCAGAAAGAACAAAAAGATATTATGAACTTTTTATTAGAAAATAACGCAAATCCGTGTTTGAAAAATAAAGACCAACTAACGGCTTACACGTGCACGCAAAGCAAAGAAATTAGAGAATTTTTAAGGCAGTATGCTAGAGATAATCCCGAAAAACATAATTACAATAAGGTACTATTATTTAGATTATTTTTTTCACTTGTAAAAATCTCACATTTTGGTGGTTTTAACCAATAGCAATACATTATTCTAGCCAATCATTTGGTATTATACTGATTATTTTTTTCGTATCATTTTCAACCAATCAGAACGATCAATTTAGATAAGTTATCTCGTATAATTTCTATAAATCCTGATTATACCATAGGGTAGCTCTACCAATCGAAAATTTTACAGTACTTTAATTTCCATAGTAACAGCTTTCAGCATTCTCTATGACAAAATTATCTCTGTATTATCAAGACCCTAGGGGTATTACTACTGATTATTTTTTTCACTTGTCAAAATCTGACATTTTGGTGGTTTTAACCAATAGCAATACGTTATTCTAGCCAATCATTCGGTATTATACTGATAATTCTGCTTCCTCATCGATAAAACCTTGTTTACATCGAAACGTCAAAATTTTACTTTGAATTTGTCATTATTGACAACTAAAAGTGCTTCGAAGTTTATTGAAAAATGAACACAAACCGATTCAGTGCCATCACCCAAGAGAATATTGAACATTAAATACAAAATTCCATTCCACAATTGTTGAAAAAAATAATCTTCCCAAATACAACTCGTTCTTCAAATTTTATCACATAATATTTAATTTTCATCACTCAAACTTCTTTATTTGAGGCAAAAACATTCATATTTTTCTCAAATAAACAAGTTTTCGTGGAAGAGGAAAAGTTATCGATAAAATTTGAGAGTGAATTTAGGACTATTAAAATAATTTTATTAAGTTATTGTCCACTCCAAACATCGTATTTTTCCTGGATATATTGAACTGTTAAAAAGTGCAACTTAGTAGAATATAAAATTGAATATTGAAATAATTTTCTAGAATGTGTTAAAGTCTAAAACACTCTACGGGGTGGCCAAACAAGAAATGGTTTTAAATTCATTTCCAAGGCACATCCATTCTCAACATTTTTGATTTTGGTTCACCTTGATATCTTAATTTTTGGGAAAATGTTTTTATGTATAACAGTTACAATTGATTCAAAAGAAGACAGGGCTTTAAACCGGTTTAATTAGCATGGTATATTATTATCATTGTTATCCACCAAAGCATCCTTAGTTGCATTGAAATATATGTTTTTTTAAAGACATATTCTCCACAAAAAGTTAAGAAACTGGAACAAAAATGTTGAAAATAGATGTGACTTGTTCATTTAAAATTAATCTAAAACAATTTACTGTTTTGACTACTCCACATAGTGAAAAAACATTTATTTGTTTTAACCTGTATACAGCGTGTCCACGGATGGAGTATCCTATAGGTAAAACATTTTTAAATATTAATTTAGTGAAAAATGTTATTCTTGATAAAAAGTTTTGCTTGTTCTGAAACCCCATAAATTGAAATAAAATTTCAAGTTTTTCAAAACCCGTCTCATTTTATGGCCAGTTTTATGAAAACCTGGAGTCTGACTTTTTGACATTTCTTCACATATTGGCTATCTCGGGAACCTTCAAGTTTGCAAGGTTCTAGACTATGCCATTCGATTCAGAATTAAATTTTCTATAAAAAGAGGAATTTTCCACATCGAAAAACCTTGGATTTTAGAATTTTCAGGTTTTGAAAACTTTTTATCAAGAATAACATTTTTCACTAAATTAATATTTAAAAATTTTTGACCTATAGGATACTCCATCCGTGGACACACGCTATATATATTATATTCCCTAGAATATCTGTATGGGGTACAAACTAATGAATATTTCGTTATGGAAGACTTTTTAAATTTTGTTTGGTTTCTTTAAGGCTCAAATACCTATAAATGCTTTAACAAATGAAGAAGTTGCCGAAAAGAAAAAATCTATGAGAAAAGTAAAAAGGGAAAAAGAAAAAGAGAAGAAAAAAGAAAATGAAATTAAAAGAAAAGAGGACGATGACAAAAAGAGATTTTTAAGCCTGAGTGATAGAGAAAAGGTAAGTTGCATTGTAGAATTATTCGTGATTAAAATAGGAACAAAGTAGTCGAAATAGAGTCAGAGGATGTTAGAGTAAAACGAATAAACGATAAAAACGAAACGACATTATGCAATCGAAAATACTTCATATAAAATATTTCCAAGGTCTGCGAAACCATTTATTTTAAGCTTTAATGTTAATTCGTTTGTTTGATATGAAAATTTGTTTTACGTTCGCATTTAAAAAATATGTGCTGTCTTTTTCGTAATGTTATAATATTTGTTATAGAGAGCGCTAGCAGCGGAACGACGAATCATCAGTCAATCAGGGAAAATCACAAAACGTTGCTTTCTTTGTGGTGCTGATATAGCTGGCAAAGTACCATTTGAGTACATGCAGAACTTATTTTGCACCATAGATTGCCTTAAGGCTCACAGATTACAAAATCCTATCGTGCTATCATAAAGTAAATAAAAATTATTATAGCATGTATTTAGGTAAAATATACCATTATTTTGTACGTGATTTAATAATATAAAGTACGGTACTTTACTAATATTTTGGGGATATAAATAAATTTTTTTCATATTTTTTGTTTTTATTTTATAATATTTATATGATGATAACAATTTCTGTCAATAAATTACAAAATACATCAATGGTAACGCAGTGATCCTCACATACAGACGAAGACAAAATGGTTCAAACTTTATGTAATTTTTTTACTTTTGCTCAGACACTTACAAATCGTAAAAATCATATAGAAAATAAAATAAAGTATCTGCGAATATTCTTATTCATAAAAAAATTAATTTAATTATGGGCAATGATGGACAAAACAAAGTGGATGCCGAGGAACATTGATATAGAAGGCAGGTTCCCTTGTAATTGAAGGGTCTGAAACAGTATATCAAAAACTGCAGTACAGGAGTGTATAAAAACATCATAATGTAATGTCTAACAGAAACTTCTGGTCAAAAAACCCTCGGAGACTCTGATCGACGAAAAACCAAACCAAGAAGGGGTAGAATAGAGAGAGTGACAGAATTACTCATTGGAGATATATAGGATTTTTACGATAAAAAGACGGTGATGTCATTTTTAGTTACTTTCCTGCTTATCAGAATAAATATTGATTTACCAACTGTAAATACAATTTATCCTCAACAGCCAGGGCAATTTACAGCTAACGGGTTGGTAAAACTTCATGACGTTGTCAGATCAACTGGTAAAATTCCCCAGTTTGTTTTGACGTTTATTGACATTCGATCATCGACTAATATTCACAAGTTTTTTTGGTGCTTTTAAATTCTTTGTTTCTTCAAGATTAAAAAACAGTTCTTTACCTAATTCCACTATCAAATGTGACACTTTAAGTAATTCTTTGACGTTAGGTAACGTCACATTTTTCATAACCTTCATATATCAGTTATAAAAAGTAGTTATGTAAAAACTTTACGTAACTGTTTGTTTCAACATAGAGATACTACATGAGTTTCAAAGAATAATTTATAAATCAGGTAGGTACTGTCAGAACTGACAATTATATCATTACTTAAACTGACAATTACCAATTACAATTACCCCATAATTTCAATTCAATAGTATTTTAAGATTTATAAACATTGAAAAAAACATTATTGAGGACATAGTTATTTAAAGTGAGTCAATTTTCTGGGTGAATATTTCATAGAAACAATACTTTCAACACCATTTGAATCCACTTTAATATTACCATTGTAATTGAAGATTTTATGAAATATTATAAAAGCGCGGGATTAGATAAAACGTACGTAAACACGTTGTGAAGAGAGCAACAATGTTCAACTCGCGTAATTTGCAGAACTCGCTGGCGCTCGTTTTGGCAAATATTACGCTTGTTGAACAATATCGCTCTTTTCATAACTAGTTACGTAACATAACTAGTTATTTAGGCAAATCTGCAGTGTGAAATTAATAAAATGCTGAAGCAGCTGAACAGTAAATGTAAAGAGATGGTAACAGATTTGTCAATGTCAAGCTATTTTGAACGAGAATGCCGAAATGCGGGCCCGCTTACTGTGAGAGACGTAGGTGAGTAATAGTATTCGCTATTTGTTATCATTATTATTAATATTATTGTTACATATTTAAGTGTGAATGATTGAATGTTTTAAATGTTAGGTTAGGTTAATTAAACTCAATATATTCTAGTTTTCGTTAAGTGAAGAAAAAAACTACATCTTAGCAACATCACAATATTGTTTTGCAACGTCATCGTCTTTTTATCGTAAATAAACTATGAACCCTCGCGACTAAAGCGACTGGATGTTCTGATACAATCAATCAATAAAACAAAAGTAGGAAGATTGCTCTTCAGGATTTTTAATCCTAGTATAAAAATATTCGCTTTACTTTAGATATTTTATAGTTATCTAATTATAGACATTAAAAATGCAATGGTGGGGAGGAATTAATTTTTGTTACTGCCACAGGTTTGCTAAATAAAGTGACTACAAATTGAACACTGTTTTGCAATGTATTGTTTCTGAATTATATACTACCAGCGGTTCGAAAGTGTCGCGAGTAGACTGAGATGTTGCAGACTTGCAGATCGGCGCAAATGTAGCGTTATCCATTAGAAAAATTGGGGTTGCTTAGTATTTCACGTCAAAAACATTAAAAATGTTATTAGTTTTTTATATACTTTAGTTGGGAAATATAGTAGACATAAAGAAGAATGGAAGGGGGATCACAAAGCTAGTAAAGATTATTATTTTTACTCATTTTATGTTTGTAATTTATTCTTTACCGTTCCCACCACTGCATTTACTGTTGAAAAACTTACAATAATTGTTTGAAAATGTATCACAGTTAATGGTGAAAATGGTTTTAAAATCCTTTAATAGTGCTATAGTGAAAATACCCAGTAAACTAGTACATCTGTAATTAGGTTGATTATAAAATTTATTTAAAATATCCAATATTTTACATACATTTTTTAGCGCTAAATTTGAAATAATGATAAATTCATTCAATAGGCATGACGACAGTATCAAAAAATCGTCGATATAATGGTTTTAGGGGAAAGTTCATATCAAAAAAATTCAAAACACTGCTTTAGTTTTATTTAAAAAATTCAGATTATTAACATTTTCAATAAAATAAAACATAAAAATACTGCAATCGGCCATTTTGACTAAAACACCAATCACAGCGCATGACGCCACGCTTAGGTAAACACCGCTGTCAGTCAATACTCAATACACTCATTTTCTGTGTTTTTTTGTTGTGAATACTACTGATTACGCATTTGGATTGATCTTTTATTATTTTACGTGTGATTTATCGTCTCCACTCTACTATAACAATGAAACCAAGCTTTGTTAAGGCAAATTAATAGCTCAAATTTACCCAGGATTGATATAATGATGTTGGGCGATTTCTTCGCAACAAATCAAGAATTTTGCTCGTCTGAGTTTAGAAACGTGAAAACTTCCTTGTAAGTGAATTTTGTATTTATCTTCACCCTAGATACAACTAATTTAGATATAATCAAACTAGTTTTAAGCTCATGCGAGTTTATTTAACTTTCATAGGTTGGCATATAAATTTATGGGGCATACATCCTGGTTTCATACGTACTTGTGATACTGACCCATCACATGATACTGCATATAATTTTCCATATCATCTGGCAACTGCAAAAAGAACAGTAAACCATTGAAATTGATAATAAGAATTATAGACAAGACCAAAACAAACATAACCTCAATAAGTTAGATATTTCATAGCCTCAATGTTTCAACTATTTCACGTCAAACAAACGTTTTAAGTTTGAGAAATATAAATATAATAGGATAACATGCTCACAAGTGGTCTTCAAAAAAATAAAGTGGCCAATTCGTGACTAAGTCGTTCGGGTTTCGCCTTGCGAGCTTCAACCACTTATCTCTTATCTATCATTTTCTTGTTTGGAACATGTACAAACACTTTGTTGGGTGTTCTCATTGATGTGATTTTACGCTGCGGTACTTCACACCACTTATAAACTTTGGAATTCATTTTTATGACACGAATTTATTTAATATTTTGTTTACTTTCTTCGCTACGCATATTCACAATGACATGTTTACCTAGGCGTGACGTCAGAGCCGACGCCATGACACCTGCGAGCTGTTTTCGCGCACTATTTAAAGAATATCAGTAAAATGGCTTCAAACTTCGTTAAACTTAAGTTTATTACCGAAATGAAGGTTTTTCGTAAATAGTGAATGTGTACCCACATGACGGAAGAGTATTTCAAAATCTATCGTCACGCCTATTCGCAGAAAAAGTTTTACAACAACCTTTATGTGTTGAAAATTGGGAGTAAACTAGAAAAATGATAACGATAATAAAATAGAATATTATGCAGTAAGCATTAATTTATGTATTCATATTCGTGCCTCAATATCCATTAAATGAGATGAGGCTTTTATTACTCCCAGAGCTTAATTTTCTCATTAGGTACATAATACTTGTAAACTGCAGAGAACCGTGAAATTTGATTAATGTAAGATCTGTTGCATAATATGTAGTTATATCAGGAGGACCTGCTTGCAGCTCTCTAATCCGATGTTGCCAGTTGCATTAGATTGTAGGTAACCAAGTTTACACGATGTGGAAGGAAACAGACCAGATATGAAGGAAAATGTATATATTTTTTGAATTGTGTGTTAATTCTGTTCTTTCCAATATATTATGCTCTGCGTCTAGTTTTCTCTCGTTACTTATTTGATTTATAGGTACATGTAAATATTTTTTTGGGAAAGGGGAAGGGAAAATTATTGAGATTTATCGCTTCCCGGCCAACTGACACAGATCAAAGTGTAACTATGTATGAAAATATCAGAAAATAAGAAATAGAAAACTAAAAAAAAAAGCCAGGTCCAAACCGGGTTTCGAACCTTGGACCTCTAGGTTGTGAGCTCACATTCAATCACATCGAATAGAAGGTCAAAGGCAGCATGGACGCATGAGCACCTGAACATGCGGGGCACAACAACAGGTCTGGCAACATCGGATTAGAGGGTTGCAGACAGGTGCTCCTGTCATATCCATATTGAATCTGACGGAATATTTGGATGTTACATTCCTATTGAATAATCTGGTATCCTGATGAATATAATGAAAATAGTTCCTAAGTCTGGGAGTAAAAAAATATGTGGTTATTCATATCATTTTTTTCTAAATCAAGAATGTTTTAAGCAATTCTCAATTTTGTACAATTGAAAAATAAAAATCTAAAATAAATATAAATAAAATATGAATTTGGTCAACGAATCACGAATATAGCAGGCAACTGTTTTTGCCAATAAAACATTTTTTGTAAAACAGTATGCAATATTTTGAAATTATTGTCAGTGTTTTGGTTTCAAGGACAATTTATCTTTGAAAATCGATCAAATAACAAAAAACTGTTCTCACAAGAGAAAGTATTTAGTACGGCCCGCAAAATTCCAGTCAAGTTGTCCTTGAAATGGTTTTCTAAAATTCCCATCCTGCTAGTTGTCTACGTTTTTAAAAATAAATCGTTTGGTCCTCGGGATAGAATAATGTAAAACTGACATAACTAACATTCCATCTTTTGAAATTTAAACCAGTTTAAAATAATTTAATAAGATTTTTTTTAACATAACATTTGGAACTAAAAGATATAAATTGACTTATTAAAAAAATAATCTTCACTTACACACAGTCCAACTTATTAGGTAAATTGGTAAAACCCGAAAAAAAATTAACTTTGGTAAGAGCTTGAACGGCAGAGCTAATTATTATACAGTAGGTTCATAAAGTATGGAATAAATTCATCATTTCTTAAACCAAATTTGTTTCAAAAGAACTGATACTAGTTGATTTTTATGCTTTCTATTACGAATTTCCATTATACAGAGTGATCCATATTAATATAATAGCATAATCAGTAATTT
>CAJUYI010000296.1:38833-49258 GCA_910591695.1 Galerucella pusilla
AATTTATTCAAATACAACACACTGTGTATTTGGAAATTCTTCGAAGTTTTTCCAGATATTTTCACATTCAAAAGACACTGGTATATATGAAATATATAAAATTGACTTCAGGTTTTGTTTTCCGGAATAATTAACTTATTCCATACATTGAGGAGACACTGTATATTGCATTGACATATAAACGGTCACACACACAGAAACACTGTAGATAATTAAAAATACCACTTATCCCTGCTTTTTTCAATAAAACTAAAAAATATTCTAATCCGGTAATTGTGGATTCATCACAGGTATTACCAAGTCTTCCATATTGGGAATTACCAACACTTTCTGAAATAAGTAATAATTAAGCATTAAATAACCGTTAAGACAATTTTCAACAAAAATTGACAAATTTCCTAAATCTAAGTAAAAATTTCCAAGATATTGTAATAAATATTTGAAAATTTGTTAAAAAATATACCTAATGATATATTGATATGAATTTTGTGTTTTGTGTGTGTTATTATTATTATTAAGTTTTTATTTTGTTTGTATTGATGTATTTATTTGTTGAGCGCCATAGATTTTAAGAAATTTATTTTATGGTTTTTGGTATCATACACCACACCACTTACCGGTTTTTGAGGACTCTTTAATACTCAGGTTGGGTTCAGGTATTAAATACTTTATTTGATTTTTAAAGAGAAATTTTCTTATCAGTTCTATTTACCTTTTTTATTTTTATCACTTTAATTATACTTTGGCAAGTTTATCTGAAACCGTGAAAGGAATGCAGTCGAAAACATTCGACATTGCCACATTTAACTATGAAAAAACTGAAGTGCTTACTATGTAGTGATAATAATTAGAAAAGGGTCTTTTTATTATCAACAATATTAAAAATATGATTAAACGTTAATTTTATAATGTACTTGTTTCCTTGGATTTATTCTATTAACATTATTTTTTCAATTTATGAATATTTAAAGATAAACACTTTTCCAAATATATTATGGGCTTTTTGAAGCTCTGGCAGAGTTGTACGAAAACCATAATGACCACACCCTCCGAATACATAATTGGTGATTTGTATCGACCAGCTGACTTCTTATTGGCAAGCGCGTGCGTGAGATCTTCTCTCCCACTTCGTCAGTTGACTGATATTGATTTATCCAGTGGCGTTGCTATTGTCAGTTACCTTTGTATTTTCAGTTTTACTTGGTAAAATAGGTACCGTACGCCATTTGTACGTTTGACAGATAGGCGCCATGTTTTTCCTCGCCTCTTACCGATCCCGTATAGCTTCAGATAAACTTGCCAAACTATATATTTGAAAACCTTTAGGCCGGTCCTTTGTCCTTGACCTTGAAATTTTTTGGTAGTGAGCTAAGTTTCTCCAACATTATCGAAATGGAAAGAAAATTAGTTTTGTAATTTGTGAAATATTTATAAATTTATTCTTCTACTGTAAGGCGTATTAATACAGATTTGAAAAGTAAATATGCAAAGACAATTTTTTTAAACTCTTACCTAAATGGTCTTTCACTCCTGAACATTCATACTAATGAAAATTAACATATACAGTTAGCAGAAGCAAACGTGAGCCCTGGTGGGCGTGTTCATGTCGCTGTAGTTGTATTTTTGTAGTAACAATTCGATATTTTGAATCGATAACCAAATATCGATACCATAAATGTCAACTGTTAAGAGATATGTAAACAAAGTCAGACTTGCCAAAAATGTAACTAAATATTAATAAAAAAATTTACATTGGACCAAAACTAAAACTACCGATCGCCCTAAATGTCTATATTTTCTATAGTTTCTATGGAAAGCAACAAAATATGAACTGGTTATAGTGCAGTGTTGCCGATGCAAAAATGAAAATTACCCGAACTTACTATTCAAATTATCAGAATTTGTCAAAGTTACAAAAAGGACACATTGTTTATCTAAATAAAGTCTTCGACCCCAGTCAATATGGAAAATCCCCCAAAACAATAGCCATTTTATATATCCCTTCTACAAAATATTCGAAAAACTATTGGATCCAAATTAGTGAAATTGTCTAAAAATCGGATAATCATCCTCGCATTGACAACACTGATACAGAATAGATAAAATGATGTATGTTGATGAAATCACTCGGTCATATTATTTCGATTATATTTAACAATTACTTATGGACAATCGTTAACATTGGCTCTTGATTGGCTGCTTGCAATGACCTTATTTTAGTTCGCATATTTTCCGGGGCTCATGTTTGGTTCTGACAACTGTAGTTCTTACACAAGTTATGCAACTCCTTTTGCATACATGTAAAAGGGATAATATGCAAATTATTCTTATGCTACCAATTGAAAACATCTGTTTTTATCAAAATGGACGATTCTACGACCACAATGAGGAGAAATAAATATAAAATTTTTATTATCACCACACACATGTAAGTTGATGAATCAAATTATAGTTTATCAAATACCTTCTACGTTTTGAAATTCTGATAATTACTTCCTTTTATGTTTCAGACCGCTCTGGGCCTGTCAGTCCTTAATTGGGATTGCTTCGCTCTGATTCCGTCGTCAGTTTTGAGAATTTTCAGTATAAATGGCCTCTTAAGAGTTTTCATTTATGGTTTATTTGAAGGTTTCATTAATTTAAGTGGATATTTACCATAGAATTTCAACAGGAACTTGTTGTAAAAGGTTAGTAACACTTTTTCACTATATATTTTCACTTTTTACTTTATTGTGACTTGAATTTTAATTATTTTAACAACATAAAAAGAAATTTTCTTTTCAATTCTGTATCTCTTTTAGCTAAGTGACGCTTTCCTCCCCGTTTCTAATCAATAACAACGTAATTCTCTTTTTTTAAATCAACAACCATGTGTCTCTTAGTTTTAATTTTTTTTTTTATATCAGCTGACCAATCAAATTCATTTAATAATTTTTAATTTTTATTATTTGACTTGAATGTTTAATTTTACGTTCTTTTTTTAATATGAAAGTTTATTATTAATGTCTTTATATACTTCATTTTAGTTTTTATCGTTTAATTCCAAAATTTTAAAAATTATTTCTGTTACTAAGGTCCTTTCTTCCGTTCGAGTTGACAAATCTAAGTTCACTCTTAGTTAACTATGTTCATAAATATACTCTTCCTATTTTTACTAATGTCAGATTTTATAACCTAAGTTATATTTTTTCTATTTTTTAGGTTCTTTCTTTTTAGATTAATCATTAGCCAAGAAACTTTTATAAAGCTTTTGATTCTGAAATTATGTGAGGATTTTAATAAATTAGAAAGAAGTTATCAAGATTCCTGTTTAGTTCAAATATATTTCAGGTGATTTGTTTGTTTTTATTTTGTCAAGTTTAATTCAAATTTTAGTTTATTTTTTATTAGTTACATTATAAATTTCAAACTGTCTTCACTAGTTTGATTTATATTTGTTTATTGATAAGAGAAATTTCCCTTTTAAATACTTTTTATTTTTAAAATTTTATACTGAAATAACCCTTGTTTGGTGTATGTGATGTATGATCCTATTTTCCATATCAATATTTTTATATCTATGTTCAAGAATAACCTAATAGAAAAAAGTAGAATGTAAAAGTAAAAAATTGCATTAGAATAATTATTGTAGATATTTTTAGTAACTGTCATCATGACCATTGAAACCTCTTATGGTTTTGTGGTGTCACAAGGGCAGAAAATGAGCTTTAGATTCCCAAGACTATTAGAGTGTAGCGAAGCGAGGTCATCTGATAGTTAAGGGCTGCTAAAGCGTTTCCTGCATGTGTGACACACAACTGTTTTTCGCCTACCAGATAAACAAAAAAAACAGGAAAATATAACAAAAACTTTGACATACACTGACTTTTCATTAAAAAATTCACGTGAAACCTCAAAGTAATCTAGTGACAAATGGTAAAAAACTTCAACAAAAACCGTGACTTTATTATTACCTGGAATATTTGGACTAATTTTTTCTCTATCCAACTGGTAACCATAATATAACTGATATTTCTTTCACCAACTATCGGTCTGGCAGATAGAGACAGATCTGGAACTGGACGAAAGCCGATCCATACTCGATCTGTTGGAGGAGGTGGAATATTTAATACTAGAGTACCTACCAAAGATTTTACTTCCACTTTTAATCTAAGATGTGTATTCGATACACCTGAAAATCGAAACGGTAATAAATAAAGCCAAATTATTTTATAAATTTAAATATTAACCTTCCATAGCTTTCTTTATATACCGATTTTCTGTGGCAGCTTGAAAAAATTTCGATTCTGCTAATCGGTCTACCATTTTCATTAAATTTTTCTTGCCGTGACTAGAGCCTGCAGGAGTTTCCTGAGGCGTATTTGGTATTTCGTGAAGACCCTCTTCGTCAGTACTACTTTCTGCGGAATCGTCCACGTCAGAATGATATATCGCAGATTTAACTACATTACATTTGTCTAGAAAACAAACAATGCATATTCTCGTACAACATTGTATATTTATAATTTTCAACTTAAGATAAATCATTCTCTTCAAAAAAATTTTAACTATTCATCAAACTGAAAACAACGTTAAATGTAAAATAAAAAAATACCTAGTTCTTGAAGTTTATTTTTATATTATTAATTGTCTTACCAAAAGCTTGTGGATTCTTCAGTCTCATTAAATTAAGTTTTGTTTGCAAAGTTAGAACGATAAGCCCTTCATAAACAATATCTAAATCTATCCAGATCCCTCTTTCATCCATTACGGGCTTACCGGTTCTTTTAATGATCGGGGATGTTTTTCCTAAAGACATTTCTGGAATCAACAGTTCTTCAATAAAATAAGGAAGCTTAATAGTCGATAATTTCCGTTGTATTCGATCTTTGACTTTATCTATGAAACTGTTATTACGACCACAGTCGAAAAGTACTCGACCAATAAGAGCGTTTAGCCAAAGAAGTGTATCATCTTTGGACTCTTCTATGTCATGAGGTTCTTCTACATCATATTTTTCTTCTTTTGGATAACTGGAAGACTAAAAAAATGTGATGAAATATCTATATTTACTATGTTGCTTTAAACACTTACCTTGAAAATACTCATATATCGTAAATATTCAAGTTCAATTGGAGCGGGTTCAACGACATTATCAGAAATGTCTTTTTCTGAATTACTACTAGTTAATTCTAAATCCTTATTCTTATGTGTAGCGGTACACAATCTTCTATACCAGTCTTCCTTCTCTCTGTCAGTTCTTCCGAAAAGGTAGAGTTTTATTTCGTTAGCATCACCCTGCAAAACATCCATTTTTTAAAATTAAAATTGCTAAATATCTTCTGTAAGTTCCTCGTGTCATACCATTACGACCAATTTGTAGCACTATTAATTCCCCATGCAGCAAACTATCAAATTATATATTAACAATCATTGAACCCCTCGCAGGACAGACAGATTCATACATCAAAAATAGCAATCATTTTTTAGAAAAACTATCATATTTAAAGTTCAACAGAAGCCATTATTTGGTCAGTTTTGATGTAGTTAGTCTCTTCACAAATGTACCGGTACAGAAAACAATAGAACTTGTCCAATCAAAATTAGAAATAGATCAGACCTTTACAGAAAGGACCAAATTGAGCGTAGCAGCAATAATAGAATTATTAAAATTATGTATAACAAAAACATATTTTCAGTTCAATAATGATTTTTATAAACAGAATTTTGGTCTTGCCATGGGCTCTTGCCTCTCACCAATTCTATCGAATATTTACATGGAACATTTTGAATCCAAAACAGTAAATAATAAAAAATTAAAACCAATTGTCTGGTGGAGATATGTAGACAACATTTTTGCAATATGGCCTTATGACTCAGTATCTCTGAATGATTTCTTAACAAATATAAATAAAGGAGAAAAATCTATAACATTTGAAATTGAAAATAACAATTTTTTGCCATTTTTAGATGTTCTTATCAATAAAACACCTACAGGGTGTGACTGTTACCTATAAATGACTAATTTATATCCTTGCTCGAAGAACCAAAATTAAAATGATCGGCTTCTTGACAGACTTTTATTTACTCTGACACATAATAAACTAAAACAATATACCTAGATACAATATAACGGGTGTTTATTAAAAATGAGCTTTTAATATAACTGTTCTCTTCCACAAATCTTCCCCCAGTAATTGGCTATTTGTAGAAGGCAATTACTCCACATCTAATACGATAAGCTTGGATACGGGTCTCTTTAATAACGTATGTGTACTGGTTTTCACATCAACTAGTCGGATTTTGCCATCTTTCGCTGGATAAACTTGCGACACCTTGCCCTTTTGCCAATTATTCCGAGTTCCATTGGGATCAACCAATACTACAAGGTCACCAATTTTTATCGGTTTGTTGTCGGTATACCATTTCGAACGACGTATCAAAGATGGTACGTATTCGTGTATCCATCTCTTCCAAAAATAATCGGCTAATCTTTGTGCTGCTCGCCAGGATGACATGAGATGTAGATCAGCTTCCGCAGAAACTGTATAAGGAACGGCTTCATAGGAAGGTCCAATAAGAAAGTGATTTGGGGTGAGAGCCTCTGGATCCAAATGATCTGTTGATACGTGAGTCAGAGGTCTCGAATTCACGATGTTTTCGCACTCTACCAGTAAAGTACGTAATACGTTGTCGGTAGGGTATTTGCTTTTTAAAATTTCACGTAGTACCTTTTTTACACACTGTATCAATCGCTCCCAACTACCTCCCATATTTGGAGCCATAGCTGGATTAAACAAAAACTTAATTTTTTTCATAGAACAAAATGTTATAATTTCATTTTTGTTTAACTTTTCAAATTCTAGGGCTAATTCTCTATCAGCACCATGAAAATTAGAACCATTGTCACAGTGAATTTCTTGAGGAAAGCCTCTTCTGCAACCAAATTGTCTTATAAATTCATTAGTACTCAAATCATAAGCAAGTTCTAAATGAATAGCTCTAGTAGCCATACATGAAAAAATTACACCGTATCTCTTTTCGTGAGATCTTTTCACTTTAACTTCTATAGGTCCAAAGTAATCCACACCGGTTTTAATAAAGGGCCTGATAGTGGGCTCTACCCGACATGAAGGAAGCTGTCCCATTAAAGGAACGTTAGGCTTACCTTTTTTAACTTTACAATATTGACAATTTCTTTTCATATTTTTGACTGTTTGTCTTAATTTAAATATCCAATACTTTTGTCTGATACTATTTATAACAGTTTCTTGTCCTAAGTGGCAAAATTGTTCATGATAGTTATGTATAAGTAATTTGGTGATGATATGTGAAGGGTCTAAAATAACTGGTTTGGTTGTTAATATGTCAAGAGAAGAATTGTCGAGTCTACCACCAAGCTTAATAAGACCATCTTCGTCTGAATAAACTGGTGTTAAGGTGAACAATTTCGAAGAAGGGGGTATTGGCTTACCATTTTTCAATAATTTGAGTTCATTCGGAAACAACTCCAATTGTGCCTTTTGTAAAAGTAACCTTTCAGCCCTACTCAATTCGCTAGCCTGTAGTACCTCTGGAATTTTTCTTTTTCCACGTAATATTCTGATAAATCTTAGAATATAAGCGGTTGATCGCAGTAATCTATTCCATTTGGAAAATCTTGTAGGTTGAGGTAGGGCTTCGTCTAAATTGTTGTGAGATGTAATCAAAAGTACAACATTGTCTTCTACTCGTCTAATTTCGAGTACGTCCCGATTTATTCGGTGATTCCTACGTTGAACAGGCCATTCCTGTGACGGAGAATACAAAAATGTCGGTCCCTTGATCCATCTCGAATTCTCATGCAGAATTGTTGCATTAACTCGTTTAGTTGCTTCATCCGCTACATTCTCTTTCGAAGGAACATACCGCCATTCGGATACATCGGCCAATTCTTGTATCTCACCAATGCGTTGTGATACAAAAACCTTAAAGCGTCTTGCTTCAGAACGAAGCCAATGGAGGACTGTATATGAGTCGCTCCAGTAGGTAAAGGTTGATATTTTTAGGTTTAGACTGTCTTTAAAAAGTTTACCGAGTTTGGCGGCCACTAACGCAGCCTGCAGTTCCAGACGAGGTATAGATATCGGTTTTACAGGTGCTACTCGCGTTTTAGCACAAACGAAACTTACTTGTACTTCTTGATCAGTTTGTACTCTCAAATATGCTACAGCACAATAAGATCTTTCGGATGCATCACAAAATATGTGTAATTGCACATCATTTTCGTCGTAGTCCAACGTAAAGTATTTGCGATTAATTTGAAATTTGTACATTTCTTTAAGATCTCTTATCCAATTCTTCCATTCACCGTAAAGATTTTCTGGAATTTCTTCATCCCAACCAATATGGGTTCTCCATAGATCTTGGAGTAATATTTTTCCCTGAATTAAAAAGTTAGCTAAAAATCCTAGAGGATCAAACACGGACATAATAACCTTTAAAATATCTCGTTTTGTTGGTCGTTTAGTTAAAGTTAAAATCTCTTTGTCAACTTTGTAAAATTTTGTCTTATATTCAAAGGAGTCCTTCTCTGGATCCCAATAAACTCCCAGGATTTTTTCTGAAGCAGTGGTTGCCTCTCCTTTTAAAGTTTTCATGCCATTTGCTACTAAATCAGGGTGAATAGAAGCTAAGATATCTTGAGAATTTGATATCCAATTACATATAACAAATCCCCCTTGTTGGTGTACATAAATGATATCGTTAACAATTTGGATAGCTTCAGATATACTGTCTGCCCCTCCCAAATAGTCGTCCATATAGTGCTGTTCAACTATACACTTAACCGCTTCAGGAAATTGTTTCTGAAAGTCCAAAGCATTGCGGTTTTTTGCTTCTTGCGCAAGACATGGTCCACAACTGGAGCCAAAAAATACAACACCAATTTCATAAGTGTCGGGTTCTCTATCCCGATCCATTCCTCTCCATAATAGTCTTTGTGCACAACAGTCTTCAGATCTAACACGAACTTGCAAGAACATCTCGCGTATATCCGCAGTGAAGGCATATTTTTTAATTCTAAAATTTATCAAAATATTAAATAAAGAATTGTATAAATCTGGACCAGTGAGTAAGTTATCGTTCAAGCTAACATGATGGCTTTTAGCTGATGCATCAAACACAATTCTCAACTTCTGTGGTCTGTTGGGGTTCACAGTCCCAAAATGTGGCAAATACCACATTCGATCCGACTTCTGTTGGGTTTCCTCAGGCGATAACTTACGTATATACCGTTTTTCTTCCAATTCTAAAAATTTGTCAACATAAACCATACATTTCGTCTCTGTCCATTTTTCTTTCGGTAGCTAGTAGTCGTCTGAATGCATTTTCCCTACTTTCAGGTAAAATAATATTAGGATTCTTCCATAAAAGTCCTGTCTCATATATATCACCCACTCGTCTCATAGTTTCGTTAAGGATAGACTCGGCACGTCTGTCTTCGGGAGAAATGGATTTATATCTTCGTCCCGGGATCTCATCTAATTTCCACATTTCTTTAACTAAACCATGTAAGATATCTAAATCGTCTTTGATGTCTCGTATGTCAGTTTGATCATTTTTGTCTGATATGTGTATGTGATTTACGTACTGTGTGTTTTTGTAAGTATCAAGTAAATTACCATGAACAACCCAACCAAGTAACGTTTTGCTTACTGCTGGACCCTTCCAAGGACCTGCTATTAATTTCCTATTTACTAAAAGTGGCCAGTTATCTTGCCCAATAATGATTTTTGGTTGTGCATTTGTCATAGAAATTACATTTTCATTAATATAAGGGTATTTCTGTTTCAATGCTTCAGCATCTACTGTTTGAAACGGTAACGAAAGTTTTATAGTGCGAACATGCCTCAACTGAAAACCTTGCTTTGCATTAATCCCTCTTATTGTAAAACTAACTACTTCCGAATCACTTTCTTCTTGAGTGAAGTCATTATTTGTCCACTGTATAGATAGCGGTTGATTTGGACCGGAAAGTTTAAGTTGTACACTAAGATCTGTGTCTATTAAACTGATAGTAGAAGCATCATCTAACAAAGCATACGTTTCCAGTTTAATAGATCCATGTTGCACTACAACTGGAAGAATTTTCAAAAGAACAGATTTGTTATCTGATATGTGACAATTGGTTGCAGAAGACTCACCTTTTGTTACCAGAGACTCATTCAATTCTGATGAATTGTTCTCTGAACCACCTGTTTGTTCGACAATATTTGCATCGCGTTTATGAAGTAGAACATGATGTAATTTCTGGCAATTTTTTATACCGCATGGACGTTTCTTGCGACATGATTTAATATTGTGAAGGGGATTCAAACAGGAAAAACAAATCCTATTTGCTGTGACAAGATTCCACCTCTCATTCACTGAAAAAGCATTAAATGTAGGACAAGTAGTTAATTGATG
>CAJUYI010000296.1:59258-76585 GCA_910591695.1 Galerucella pusilla
TGTAAGGCACTTTCAGTTGACTTGCCACACCTAAAAGCATGTTGGTTATTGTGCAAAGGATACCTAAGCCCAACCTTTTCCTTTATGACCAGATGTCACCATAACGTCACGTTATTGGTCAATTCCTACCATAAAACTGTAAATCTTCCTTAAGTCATGTCCTAATCCAGTAATAAGGATAAAGTAACTATTATAGTTTGGCAAGTTTATCTGAAGCTATGCGGCATCGGTAAGAGGCGAGGAAAAACATGGCACCTATCTGTCAAACGTACAAATGGCGTACGGTACCTATTTTACCAAGTAAAACTAAAAATACAAAGGTAACTGACAGTACCAACGCCACTGGATAAATCAATATCAGTCAATTGACGAAGTGAGAGGGAAGATCTCACTCACGCGCTTGCCAATAAGAATTCAGCAAGTCGATATAAATCACCAATTATGTAATTCGGAGGGTGTGGTCATTATGGTTTTCGTACAACGCTGCCAGAGCTTCAAAAAGCCCATAAAAAATTTGGAAAAGTGCTCATATTTAAATATTCATAAATTGAAAAAATAATGTTAATAGAATAAATCCAAGGAAACAAGCACATTATAAAATTAACGTTTAAATATATTTTTAATATTGTTAATAATAAAAAGACTCTTTTCTTTCTAATTATTATCACTACATAGTAGCACTTCAGTTTTTTCATAGTTAAACGTGGCAATGTCGAATGTTTTCGACTGCATTCCTTTCACGGTTCCAGATAAACTTGCCAAAGTATACCTCCTTAGTCGGAGTTTATTAATAGCAATTGTATTACTTCTTTAAACCGACGCTAGTCTCAGAGTAACTACTCTTTGACTAATCTAAGAGTAAGAAATTTTTATTAATAAGACAGTGTGTGTGTGTGTTCAAAGCTTAAAACATAAAACAGACAAGCAGGAGCATTTACCAAATAAGTTTGCGTCCAAATATGAGGTTGCAAATGGCGAATAGTCGTTTCCGTTCTGACAGTGGCGTACTGTTTGTATAGGGTATGGGATATGTGAAATTTTAAAATTGTAGCTTATTGAAATGTATTAAATATAAAACTATAAGCTGTCCTATGTACTATACAAACAATATTGTCTATGACCAATGAAAATACGAATATAGAATAATACTTCTGATAATACTTTCGTTTAAACTTATTTTCATCAAAAAAACTTTATAAACAAGGCATGTTCTTTTATTCACCGGTAGATCCACCAATCGACCAGCTGCGTTTTTATATTCATTGGTGGATTGTAGATTGGAGAAATGACGCGTTTATTTATTACTGTTGCATCAACCAAAATTGCAAACCACTCCACCGTTGTATCAAGGTGGTGGATAACTTTGGTGGTTCACAAAATGACAGCTTAACCTAAAAAAACTAACGATTTTTTGAAGCAGTCAAAGAAACGGACGAATTAATAGAAATAAGTTTAAAATGTGGTAACAAGGTATTGACGGTGCTATTAAGAGCGTCAGAAATTGAAAACATTTCAAGTGGAACTATCAGATGAACTGCTAATAACAACAATCAACTTAGAAATAGATTGTCAGTGGTCAGATGATTTAAGGTACATTTACATTCAATTACGCGCGTGCTTAAGTTTGAAATTTGCTCGCTTGACATAATGACGTCTCCATGTATCCATTTACATTGAAAATTTTACTTTTGCTTAAGCTTGAGCGGGCTTGTTCTTCTGCTTGACAAATGCAAGCAGAAAGACAATTTCATTTAAATTTTTAAGGTTATGTTATGATTGTTAAGAAAATTGTATGATCATTTTTGTCTCATTACATTTCTTCTTCATCACCAATAAAAAATATTGGCACTTCATCTGCAGTATGGGGAAGAAGTTTACTTGTTGGAGTTGTTGGTATATTTAATGTGCATGCTGAAAGGTTTTTTCCAAATGTGGAATTTTTTAATATGCCACCATCGCTCTGTGCTCAATAAGACCCAATATCAACAAAGATAAAATTATATTTTGCATCACATGTACCTTTAAATAACAATTGCGTTTTTTTATGTGCCACTGATGACTCCAACATGTCGTTGCAGCGGAGACTGACGTCATTCAACCAATGGTGAATAAATGATGTAAAAAAAACGTGCCTAAAATCTACGTCAGTAAACGTCAATTTCACAAATGAGTCATAATTAGGGTGTTGCAAATGGCGACTTCCGTCGCATTTTCTTATACAGCTAATGAGTGACAAGACTCCTTCCTGTCTGTTTTATGTTCTAAGGTTCAAAGTGACGTTTTACGAATGTCAAACCAGTGTTTTAGATGCGGTTTAAGTGACGGATGTAGAAAAAATAAGTTTATACAAGATTTGAATGAAATTTACCTAATTTTGGCTAAACCTTCGGGAAGAAGACATATATTAGCACCTAATAAGTTGTATATCCTGTGCTGAGTGAAGTTTGCTTTTATTTCGGTCTCATTCCACATAGCCCTTTTAGGTACCTTATTCTTTCCGTGACTTATCCTTAGTAGATTACCTTGTAACCTCAAAAATACAGATTGCGTTCGCAATATATGGTATGTTTCATGGTTATAAACATCTGGGTATTCATTTAACCATCCCTATTAACCAGAAAAATAAATTAAAAAAAAGAACATTTTGGTTGATTATGGACTTACTTCGTATTTTTCTAACGGTTGATATTCTTTAACAGCCTGTACTTCGAAAATTTTATTTAAGGGTGTTGTTTCTACAGGTTTGTGTTGTTCAATATGTCTTGGATATATTTTTAAGTAAGTTTTGAATACTATAAATGACAAGATTATTCCAGCTGCCAAACCAGCAGAGTATGGAGAATAATACTGTATAATTCCATAAATAAGTAATGATAATAGCAAGACTAGCATGGATCTACAAAAAAGTTCAACTGTTTTTAAAAATTCTCAACTTTACAGATGCAAGTTTAGTTAATGGGGTTAACAACTAAATTTTTGTCAATTATTATTTTTTGAATGAGCATGTAGTAAAAACAAAACCTGTTGAAACCACGCATCAACAAATTTTCGTTTTTTATTATTCATAAATTTTAATTCCTTGTTGCCATTCGAAATTCCCATCGGCGCGCCACTGAAACCCCAAGTCATTGAAGACAGTTTTCGAAAGTAAGGGCTGGCGTGTGCAACGCACTTTTCGCGTAAAAAAAAGGAGTCTTGGTGTAGAATCTCGAGAGATAACGTGTCGACGACAGTGTGTTAAGTTGTTTCATTCCCGGTATAAACCGACATTTCCGACCAAATTGGGGTCAAATTCATTCTCAATATCAATCCTTCATAATAAGTGCATTTTCCATAAAAATAGTTTTTTTTTTCTCAGGAGCCGTCCCTTCGCCGGTACCACCTCAGCCTCCTGGGCTTATCGTGGATACTCCTAGTGTTCTGACTACAACCTTTTCAGCCATTCCGTTCCCTGTATTAGCTCGTACAGGTTCTTTGCTGGTTGGTTGTAGAAGTCTTCAGGGTGCTTATTCTCAACCAAGAGATGTGAGCGTTCCTACGAGAAAATCCGCCATTGTTCCATTGAAATTGTATACGCCGTATTCTCGTCGATTTCCTTCCTATGAAATTTTGGTAGAAGAGAAGCAATTTTGTTCTCCTGCTTTGAAGCACACGAATCTAATATTTTCATGCGAATCGCATGCGCAAAACGTATTTTACATTCATTTGTCATTGATATGTCATGAATTAAAGTAAAGAAAGTAAACCGGCCCGTTTGCAAATCTTCATGTTCCTTCATAAACTGCACTAATACATATTTTTGCGCAGAACTGATTGAAGGTTTTCGGTCCCTCTTTATTTTATATTATATCTATGATTTGGAAGTTATATCAATAAGATTAAAATATAAAATGACATCTATCAAGATATGACGTTTACTTGTTACTCTTAAACTACTATTTGAGCAAATGGTCTACCATATACATTTCAATTCATTGATAACATACGGCAACAATGTCCAAGAATTTCGCATGGCTCAGAATGCAGTTCGAAATTTCAAGAGAGCAGGGAACGTTCCTACTCGTGTGATAGAATACTCACTTCTCTCAACTATGTTCTATCGATGAGAATAGGCGTCCTGGAGTCATTTGGGTTCTGCCATACAGTTTCTGCCTTCTGTGGTCAAGCGACTCACAGTTGCATAGTATATGCAGAGCTGTTTCAGTGTCCTTTTTGCATCTTCTACATGTAAGGTCTCCATTGTACAGCCCTATTTTGTTTAGGTGCTCCTTTGTGGGAAAGTGTCCCGTAAGTAGCCCCGTTATGGTGCGTAGTTTCTTCCTGCTCATTGAGAGCAGTTCTTTCGCTACTTTTTCTGATGGTTCTTTTATTAATTTCTTCCCATGTATTTGCCTGATCGTATTCTTCCAGTGTTTATTGTGTTGTTCTTTCAACCACCCTTTTAACCATGACCTCTTAAGCATCTGGGGATGCTCACAGTAGGTTCGGGTCCGTTCATCAGAGTTGACGATCCTACTTTTGCGAGTTTGTCACCTTTTTATTGCCTGCGATTCCTTTATGTCCTGGGACCCACTCCAGAGTTACACTGTTCCGAGTCGCCAGTCTTCTAAGTTCTTCGCCGCATTCCCATACTAGCCGATATGTCACCCTATAGCTCTGAAGTGCTTTAAGGGCGGCTTGACTGTCACTGTAGATCCTGATCTGCCTGTTGTTGTAGGCTCTCATATTATTAGCCCTTGCACATGCAAGTATTGCATAGACCTCTGCTTGAAATACAGAAAATAAAGTTTAATAATCACAGTGATAAAAAACCTAAATTCAAAATAAATCTCATAGTGAATAGTGCTTTGAAGAAAACAAGGAAATAGTAAGATTGTTTCTATTACTTCCTATTGCAAACTGAAAGGCTTGTCTACATTTATTGTCCCATATGTATGTTATATGCACAAATACCACACACTCATCAGGTGTCATATTATAACTCTTAGAATGTCAATGTTATATGCACACTCATCAGGTGTCATATTATAGCTCCTAGAATGTCAAGCTTAGTTGCTATTCCCATGTAATTATATTAAGCATAGTTGCATATTTCGTAGATTTATTTACTTTGTGTCACGTTCCCACGGAGGAATATCATAAATAGGGAAACTATGTTTAGTTTTAGTTAGTTAAGAACTCATAACCGTATCATACATTTCTATCTGTTTCTAAATAAAAATAAAATTTTTTAAAAAGTCTTTTGTGTTAGTGCAAGTATAACATGTATATACTGATTTTGAACGGTTGTTATTCAATAAAATATTTATATCTTGTTGACGACCCTTAAGTGTATATTATTTTAATGCTGAACCGGCCCTTTGAGAAACCAGTCTGCTAAATCGAAGGAAGAAAGCTACAAAAACATTGTTGTGGCCAACCACCTGCAACAAAACCTAACCACAATATTATTTCTAGTCTATTATTTTGGCTTTGGTTGGTGAAAAAAGTAACTATTTGGTTTCAGCAGACCAAGCAATAGAGTATCAACTACTACTACTACAGAATGTGCAGGCGAGCCTTGACCTAGCCAAACTAAAGTCATGGTTCCGGCACTGAGACCACTGGCGGGCCCATTGTGCCATTCCTGCTACGTAGACATCCATGAAGCCGAGCCCTTCAATAAAGGCCACAACCTTTTTCAGTGGATGCCTGCTTCTGTCTCCAGGAGCCATGACAGTGACTCCGAAGATTCGCCTGCGTAATACAGCCCAGTGTGGACACTCTAAGAGAACATGAACTGACGTTTCATCAGTCATGCCGCAACCCCTACTTAGGGAACTTTCCTCTACTCCTAGGTTGTAGACATAGACTTATAATATAAAGGAGACCACATTGTTTACATTTTGAGGCGATCAATCATCATTCTATCTTTCAATTTTATCTCTCTCCCTCCAGATTGCGTCGTTGACAGATCTCCATAATTTCGAGAAAGTATTTCGAAATAATTTAGGTATATTTAAAGAACTGGAGAACACTGCTTTTATAATGCATATATTGAATAAAAACTTCCATAGACCATTTAATTTTGAATTGATTGATTCTTACATTACTAAATAATCACTAAACTTTGCAAATATTCCTAAATTAAAAACGAACAATAAGGACAAAACAGCGCTTTGGCAACACCCCATATATTTTAGTACTTTATTGAATGACTAATAGTATACGCGTAGTTTTGCTATGTTGCCGAAGTGATATAGCTCTTTTAGTGCTTACTTTACTATTATAAGGTGTTTTTTGAGTACTTATTGTGGAAATTTCACTTTGTTTGGCCAACCATGGTAAATTCTTGTGTTGTCTGTAAGAAAGTGGAACATTTAAACCCAAATTTAACTTTTCATAGGTAGGTGAGGTTATCTTTTTGGTGGCGTGGCGTGGTATAAGTGTTTGTAAATATCAGAGGTGTAGAAGAAGGGTTTTGGTATCTCTTGGTGTTAATTAAATAAACCACTACCAAATTAGTATACAAAATACATTATCTGAAAAATGTAAGACTCATTGTGAAAACCACATAGTATTTGTATTATTGTTGAAATCAAATATGACACCCAAACGAATAGCGGGCAGTCTAACATTCGGACAGGACAGTATACTAGTACATCATAAGTTATCAAATTTTCATATTTTGTGTGCTTTTTTTTTATTTTTTTCATTTGTTCATATTTATATTAAAGTAAGAATATTTATATTGTTAATATCGTTTAAACGTTGCGAAGTTTGAACTATTCAATCCAAATGTGAATTATAAACCTGATATCTAATGAAATGAACTCAATTTTCTTAAGCACCAGTAGTCACCAAACAAGTAGCTGTGACTACCAATGTTGGTATATGGTTTAGAGTACGTTGTACTAGGTATTATTTTAAAACTGGATAAATAAATACATATAAGTATTTCAATTCATTATTCATTTATATACCCATATCACTCTTTTATTTTGTTATTTTTTCACGTTTTAACTTGTTTATCGATTTGTCTATACAGTTTTTGTAAATTTTGAATGACAATAAAACATTTCTCACTTTCCTTGCCTTATTACATCCTGCAATCATGATCCAATAAAAAAACATAATATATTTAATTATTGATGGTAGATTTTGAACCGTGCCCCACTGGTGATGAAAATCAACAGCCCAATTACACTGTTGTCATTTTGAGCACGCGCCCGACAAGGACTATGCTTTCTTTCTTGCACTTATAGCTTTTTTTAAAACAATAATAGATCGCCTTAAAAAGCATTTTATCAATGAAATATTTTGTCTCTGGTATTTATAAGTCTATGGTTGTAGAGGTGCTTCCTCATACAGCAGTGCCCTGTTAGGAGTCCTGCTATCTTCCTCAACCTACTCCTTGGTAGTTCAATAGCTGCCCCAGCGTGTCCATCAGTCCATCCCTTCCAAATGAGTATCAAAGTAGTGAGATTTTGAGAATCACTTCGCAGAAAAATGTGCATAATTTTTTCAATCACCTTATATTCCACAAAACTTACTTACAAATAATTTGAAAATGAACGATTGGTCGTTGGTTTTGGACGTAAATCTACGAAACCAGTTGGTGCAAATACAGTTTTCTCTTCTTCACAATCAAAATACCGTTCACGAATCTCACTTCCTGTTACCTCTTTAATATGAATCACACTATCAGGATCTACTTCAAGATTATCTATCTTTTGAATCACGGTATTAACAATCTCATCATTTGAAATTTTGAGTGATGTTACTTCACTTTTTACATTTGTTTCTTCTAAAGCATCTATGGCACTTTCCACACCTTCCGAATCCTCTGGTAGAGTTTGTTCTTTGTTTTCAGTATTGATGTTATAGATTTTGGATAAATCACTCGTTTTTATAGTCCCTTCTTCTTTGTGATTTTTCTTAAAGAAACGGAATTTATGTTTAAATGAGCTCGGCGTGACTGACAAAAATGCATCTTTTTTTTCTTTTTCTAATGAAGGTGTATCTTCATCACTGGACATTTCAACTCCTAAAAATAAACAAGAATATCCAAAAATTAATGTATGGACTGTAGTAAACTCATTAACAAGTAAATATTTACGGGAACGGGCGTAGCCAGGTTTTAATATAGGAGTGGGTTCAAGAAAATAAAATGAGTTGAAGTACAGAAAATAACCCTCATGAGCAAAATATTAAAGTTGTGAGAAATACATACAAGAAAATCTCCTCAAAGTAATTTGGGGAGCAGTGAGACAGTATAAGCTATAAGCTAAATGAAAAAATAACGTTTTGTTATACAGGGTGTCCCAAATAAGAGTGACTGATTTTAAACATAAATGCCAAGCTTATTAATTGCTCCAAAGAGATGGGGTTTTCACAAGTTTCACTAGTTTATCAAAGAGATTTTTTTAGGCTTGGTTGGTATTTCATCTCATCAACACAGGGTGTTTTACTAATATTGGTCAAATTCAAAGGGGATAATATGTATTTTTTCAAATGGAACACCCTATAATTTTTGATCTCATTCGAAAGCGCAATCATTCTCCTTTCCAAAAATGTATAGTTTTCTATCTTTTGTTTCATTAACAACAAAGATATTCGAGGTTTCAAGTAGTAGTACATTTCTAATTAGTAGTTTCATATGAACGTATTTTGATGCCTAAAATCAACTCATGCTGTGACCATTTGACGAATAACAAAAAAATCAGCAATTTTGACAATAGTAATTTTGTTAAGTCATATAAGTCGGTTTCTGAATTATCTATACAGTGAGTGAAAAAGCTCAAACTGTAATAATTTATGCAGAAACGGAATCAATAATGCAAACAAGGAGGATATCCAGAAGGAAATTTATGAAAAATCCGCCGTCAGTGAATATCATTGAAAAATTGTATGTACAATTTATCGAAACTGGTTGCATTGCACACTTAAAAAACCAAGAAATAATGATGGTCTTTTCAACAAGTTAATGTCAATTAATGAAGTGCCACATGATAACGATCATAAAATTTCAATTAGAAAAATTGCTGGAATGTTAGAGCTTAGCAAGAGTGACGTTCAAAGATGTCTAACTCCATACAAAATTCAGACATAATTGTAGAATATGGGGTTCTCAAAAACCAATTTCTTTTGATGAATTTGTTGTTATGCGTCAAACGGTCGCAGCATGAGATGATTTTAGGCATCAAAATACGTTCATATGAAACTACTAATTAAAAATGTACTACTACTTGAAACCTCGAATATCTTTGTTGTTAATGAAACAAAAGATAGAAAACTATACATTTTTGGAAAGGAGAATGATTGCTCTTTCGACTGAGATCAAAAATTATAGGGTGTTCCATTTGAAAAAATACATATTCTCCCCTATGAATTTGACCAACATTAGTAAAACACTCAGTGTTGATGAGATGAAATGCCAGCCAAGCCTTAAAAAATCTCTTCGATAAACTAGTGAAACTAGTGAAAACCCCATCTCTTTGGAGCAATTAATAAGCTGGGAATTTATGTTTAAAATCAGTCACTCTTATTTGGGACACCCTGTATATCACAGAAACACAGAATCCTACAATTTTCTTTTTTAGTATATCCACTACTTTATTCACATCAACTTCTATCCCATAGTGAACCAAACCGTTCAGTCTGTTTTCACTCGTTATGTTCCGCATTTTTAAGTTTTCTTAGACTTGAAAAGGTCCTGTCTGGGGTAGCAGGTATGATAGCCAATATTTGCAACAATGTGTAAATATTTGTATACAGTTTTTGGTCACACTTATCTAAGCATTCCAAAGCTTATTTTGGAGTATGGGAGGTGAGAGTCATAGCTGCTTTCCACAATTCAAGTTCTGCTTTGACTTTTTCGGGCTCTGCCGAATACATGCAAAATGTCTCTTCGATTTCAGAACCGGTCGCAAACAGATAGTTTATATGAGCACCTAATAGATTTGATAAGGTCTATTTAGGAATAGATAAAGTAACATACTTCTCAGTATAATGCAAGTGTCTCAAAACGAGGAGATTTGGAGTGGTGTATTGGTTAAGAGCAAACTGAGGGCTACACAATGTGATTGCATTCGAGCGAACAGATGCATTTTTTGTTTAGACAGTCTTATATCCCGACCAAAGTTATTTAGAGAGTATTTGAAACAATTTTTCTGAAAATTACAAACAGTACTTTTTAAATTTACCTTCTGTTGTAGAAATCAATCCACATGTTTTAGATATACTACTTTCTGAAAGGTCTTCCGAATCTGAAACACTAGAATTTTCTTTACTGACTGCAATAATTTTTAGATCGGGCTTCGTGACTTCAGATTTTGATTTGTGTGATGGCGAACCTTCCTCATTGCTTCGTGATTTTATTTCTGTTATTTTGTCTTCGACGCTCTTTGTAATCTTACCCTAAAACAAAAATCAAATCAGATTTAACAATTTTAGAAATAAAAGTAAATATGTAAGTAGGTTCAGATTCTATTCAAATTGAAATAAAACGTTATATACCTTCAAATGTGATTGTTGAAATTTGTAACAATATTGATGAATCGCCAAATTCATTTTTGTACTTTCACGATCGAATGAAAAACAATTCTTTTATATTAATCCGGCTCATTTTCGAACCAACTGTACTCTTCAAGTGTACATTTTGTTTCAAATTATCGTCTAAACAATTTATTTATTTTTGAAGATAAGCATGTTTTTCATTTAAATTAATTTTTAACTGATTGGTGGCTAATGGTGCTCAACTTTAAATTAATATTTATATATCAGATATGATATCCAAATTTACTAACAAATTAAAAATTGAAGAACGTGTCACGAGACACACGATAAGAACTTTAGTTCCTTTTAAGCAATGATCAAATTTTTTGAATCAATAAATAAATACACATATAATATAAAAATTTAGTTTACTCTGGATGAAACTTCATTTAACAGTCCATATATAATCGATTATTTCTAATCGTTCAACAATCGATTATTGTCAATTATCATCAATTGATTAATAATCGATGATTTTTGATCGATCAACGATCGATTAAATAATCGATTATCAACAATAGATTGAGTGGTCGATTATCAACAATCGATTATCAGCAATCGATTAATAAGCGATTATCAGCAATCGATGTTCAACAATCGATTATTATCAATCCATCAACAATCGATTGATAACCGATTGTATATAATCGATGAATATTCGAATATTTCCAATCGATTAAAAGTCGATTGCTTCCAATCGATTATTATTAATTGATTAATAATCTATAATTGATTATTATTGATCTATTATCATTAAGTTGTAGTTGTAGAGTAGTAGATGAATTATTTCGTTACAAAATTCTGTCCTCGGTTTTTTCTTCAATCTATCGATTAATTTAAAATCTTTCCAGCATTTTTTTTTAGTTTAAAACGGACGTGCGTAACTGTAAGGTATATCTCCTAATCGATTATCAACAATCGATTATTATACTATTATTGGTACTTTAGTTCTTTACGCCAGGTTATGTTTGAGCGACCAGGGGTCGCGACGCAAAAGATCTGACCGTTGCGCGTTACGTTACGCTACGTTATGTTACATTGCTTCGTTATGTGCCTTGCTTTTGCGTGCTTGTGCTTCCTTAGTCTCTCTCTCGTTTACGAAGCAGCGATTCATAATAATAAATATGCTCCTGCCCGGATTCGAACCCGGGCCGCCCGCGTGCAATGTTAGCATTCTAACCACTGAACCACCGATGCTATACTAAGATTCTATGCAAAGCTGGTATTGGCAGTGCTAGTGATCTACTTGAATTTGTTCTATTATTTCCATAATTTTTTTTGCGCGATTAAGGGGTCTAGCTACTTTTCGAAATACAGGGTGTTGAAATTTTGAAAACTTGAATGTTTTAATTCGATAACTTTAAAATGGATGGATAAATTGATTTGGCATTTGGCAGGTAGTTTTTAAATGTAAAAGGGCATATTTTGAAAGAAATTGTAGTTTGTGCAACTAGTGTGGATATGATGGCCATATCGCACGAGGACGAAGATGGAGCACGACGCTGTAGGCGGAGTGCTCAATCGTTCAAGTGCGATATGGACAATACACACGAGTCGAGCAGCATATTTTTTCTACGACCCACTTAGGAAAAAATCTAGAAAATAAAAATTTCTATAAACTGTAATATAACTTCAAATTAAAAATTTAACAATTCAATTTTATGTTTCCACTAATTTTGTGGTAAACGAATGTCCAATTTGTATAATGCTACGGTTTCCTTTTTTAAATATACGATGCTGGATGCTGTTATAAGTAGATGTTGCCAGTCGGACTCCCTCATGGAGGGAAATTCCTCGCGGGGAATCGAACCCGGGTCTACCGCGTGAGAGTCTGGTGTGCTTACTACTCAACCACCAAAGAATATGCAAATTGTTTATCTATAACGTCAGATGTATTACATAACTTTTGCTTAAAAGGATCTAAAGTTCCTACCGTGTGTCCCGCGACACGTTCTACCTTTTATTATCAACCTTTGTGTAAAATTTTAACCAGAGACATCGATATATGGCGGCATTACAGTTTCTCTAGCCTATGAATCACTGCTTCGTAAACACATAACGCAGGCACATAACGCAGCAACGTAACGGTCAGAACTTTTGCGCCGCGACCCCAAATCGCTCCAACCTAACGTAAAGAGCTAAAGTTCTAAAAAAGATTAATCTTGCAAAAAATTATGGAAATAGTAGTAAAAAATTTATCCGAATAAATTCAAGTATATCACCAGCACTGCGAATACCAGCTTTGCATAGAATTTTAATATATGTAGCATCGGTGGTTAAGTGGTAGAATGCTCGCCTGCCACGCGGGCGGACAGGGTTCGATTCCCGGCCGAAGCATATGAATCGCTGCTTCGTAAACGAGAAAGAGAGAGAGAGAGGCTCCAAGACACTTAACGCAACAATGTAACGTAACGGTCAGATATTTTGAAAATTACCCCCTGTCGCTTCGCTCCAACCTAACGTAAAGAACTAAAGTTCCAATAATCTCTATAGAAACAAGAAAACTGAGTTTCTGCTACTTTTAAAAATTGTTTTGTAGTGAAAAAGGTAAAATAAACAATAATGCTTATCTAGTAAAAGAGGCGTAGTTTATGAAAATTATTGACTACAAATGACATAGACGGAAGATATAGGTTCGTTCCAACAGACCTTTATGCAGACCTGAACATTATGCCGAACAACAAACAGAACCAGAGAACAGAGCCACGAACCGAACGGCAATCAGAACACTAGTTTGGACGAGGCTACGAACGCGTTTGCAAACTTCTTTGTGCATAAAAATTTGTTTGCTTCAATTTTCTTGTTCTCGCTGTTTTTTGCAATTAACGAATAATAAAAATATATATGTACTACGCACGATCGTTATTGTTTAGTTGCAATGTATTAATTAATTTAAAAAATTTTTCACTTACTTTTATGTCTGAGAAAAACCTCCACGGATCCGATGGGGGTGATGCGCTTAAGGGTTGAGTGGTGACATCTACACTAGTTGATCTTTTCCCAATTTTATTGAAATATTTTAAAGGACTACTGTCAGATTCTCCTAAAATACCGAAACATATGCACATGTTATTACAGAATTTTTTATTATTCAGTAGCAACAGGTTTTACAATATATTAATAAAATCAGAAATTTAAATTCTAAACATATTTATTTACTATGGTTACTTAACTTTGTTATAACTAAGAGATGGAATAAGGTACTAATTGGCAGAAAAATTAGAGAGATGGAATAAGGTACTAATTGGCAGAAAAATTATAATGTGTTGGTAATTAATGGGATTGGTACCTAAGAGCTAATATCACAAATTGCTTCAAACGATCTATTATCTGATCGTTTGAATATTAGTCTATTTTTATTCTAAAAATAAATGTTCTGATAGTTAAGACTGTGCAATCATACACATAAGAATGTTGTTCCAATTTTTATTAAATGATTTTAACAATATTTAACGCAAAACATATCAGTGATGTATTAAAATTAGACAATTCTTGACAGTAGTTTTTTACAATGACAGTAGCAATCTTCGATTCTTTCGGCTGCCATACTAGTCCGCTAAGGAACAGTGCAGTAAGAACTGATAGAGCAGCAGGCAGTCTAGTGACTAAATTATTGCAAATTGTAACATACCGGCCCCCTTGACAGCCAAAAGGCTTCAATTAAATAATCACTGGTTGCAATTAGGCAGGACGCATAATTTTGTAGCTGGTCTCTTAAAAAATGAAGATCCATGTCTTATAGTGGCCGTTCGAATTATACCATCAACTCCTGGATGTACATTTTCAACAATACCCATTTTCCATTTAAGCGGAGGCAGATCATCTTCCTTAATGATAACTACAGTACCAGGCTTCAAAAGGTCAGGATAGTTTTGCTTCCACTTGTGACGTTGCTGGAGCTCCGAAATAAATTCCTTAGACCACCTTTTCCAAAAGCTTTGGGTGATTTTTTGAAGTCGCTGGAACTTGGACAGACGGCTTTCTTGGATTTCAGCATAATCATGATCAGGAAGAGATGTAAAGGTCTCCCCAATAAGAAAGTGCGCTGGGGTAATAGGTTGAGGGTCGTTTGGATCGTTGGAAGAAGGAAATAGAGGACGGGAGTTAAGACATGCTTCGATTTGATATAAAATGGTTGAAAATTCTTCATAAGAAAAAGGTTAACGATTTAAAACTCTCTTGGTGAAATTTGGTAGACTTAACACCAGCCTCCCAAATTCCGCCAAAGTGTGGAGCACGTGGTGGAATAAAATGCCATTTAACCTTATTTTGGCTTGAATAAGTTTGAATTTGATCTTTATTTTTAATGAGAAAATTGTCAATATCATTTTTAGCACCTACAAAATTGGTACGGTGGTTACTATATATGTTAGCACTCAAACCTCGCCTAGAAAAGAACCTACGAAGTGAGGCAATAAACGCATCTGTAGTAAGATCGCTTACTAATTCTAAGTGTATGGCTCGAGTTGACAGGCATACAAAAAGGCATACATAAGACTTAATGACTTTATAATTTCGAGTTTGCCGATCCTTTAATAGAAACGGTCCACAAAAGTCAACTCCCACATTGAAAAATGGTCGATGAGGAGTTACACGGTATTCTGGTAACTGACCCATGAGATATGGAGTGGAAGTGGCATCGGAGCGATAACAACGCACACACTTTTTAACAGTTTGTTTCACTAAGTTTCTACCAGAAGTAGGCCAAAACTGTTCACGTATCGAGGTCAACAAGAGTTGGGGTCCAGCATGCCAAAGTCGTAAATGCTCGTATGCTGCCATGAGCTTGGAAAAATTATGTTTTCCAGGTAAGATTGCTGGATGCTTTTTATGAAAATCGAATTGGGAATGTTTCAATCTACCTCCGACCCTAATTATGCCATCTTTGCTTAAGTAGGGATTTATGCTCAATAATTTACTTTTTTGACCTACAGATTTAGATTTAGATAAGTCATGATATTCTTGAGGAAATTCCTCCTTTTGAACGAATTGAATAAGTTTATTAAGTGATGATTGAAGTTCCTCGATATCAAGAGGACCTGTTTTTCTTAATTTTTTAGAAATACGACAATTTTGAATAAAACGGAAACAGAAATCTGCAACTTGCTAAAAGAAGAGAACCTGTCAAATAGATTAACAAAATTGTCGTTGATTGAAACATTGAAGGATATTTGTTTTTCTGCACGCCTTTCAGGTATCTCAGCTTGGCCAAAACCGGATAAATAACTATCATCGGGGTCTACTGGCCATTTTTCAGGAGAATCTGAAAGCCAGTTAGGTCCTTTCCACCAAAGTTGATTATTAATTAAGTTATTAGGACAATTGTAACAAAGACTATTGAGTTTTTTAAATAATATGAGTCCGCCTCTGTACAATGTACATAATCACTGCAGTATCCATTTTTAGGTATTAAATTACATACCTGTTTCTGTATTATAAAAACGTAACATGGTGAACAACTAACATACAAAAAAACAACAGAACTATTAATTTTAATCATTAAAAAATTTCAAACCTTCACTTTTCTTCCAAAAGGAAGTTAAGGCGATAAAAATAGTAAACGATAATAAACTTTATCAATTTGATTTTCTCATAATTCAAGTAGTTCTATTATTTTTTGAAAATTATTATTTGCATTACCCTTATAAGTCCTATACGTGGAAAACGGCATAATTTTTTATGAATTACTTATTATCTAACTTAACGAAAACTCGCACTAAACACCGTATAGTAGTAATAATCACAATAGATTGCGTGTAGGACAGACAAAACTATAAAATACAGGAAATAAATATAAATAAGATATACACGTTATCTATATTAACAGCAATTTTACCGCATCGTTATATAGTTTTGTTTAACAAACAACCAATGTTAAAAGCGTTAATATATATTTGACAAAGTAGTTTAGTGAACAATGAAAATAATACAATCATAGGAGATATGATTTTTAATTACTAGCTATTCTTGTTATCAACTCATTTGATTAATTTTTCACACATAAATGTTTGTATTTTATTATTACATAATCGGCCCTATTCCGTATCACGTTATGTTATTTGACGACCATCGTTAAGTGTGAATTTCTGTAATATAACGATATGTCTAAAAATACCGATTCTGTATCATCATGCTCATAGTTATGTCAACGAGAATCGTTATTTTATCATCGTTAAAATAACTGGACGGAGCGCTATTCTGTAACTCATTTCGGAGAGAAATCGGTATCGGTAAGACTCAGTTATCGACAGCCGTCGGTAAGTCGCATGTGCGGCATTCTGTATACCTTTTCACCGACCGATATCTCGAATTCGAGTCGATGAAAATCGGTATGTCTACCGTGATCTAATGAGCCCCACGGTAACCGTTATCGATTTCCGTTGAAAGCAAATTTATATTATTTGTTGATGTTTGACTGGAATTGCGGATTATTTAAGTGACTTTTTAATATTTGAAGAGTAACTATATTGTGTATAGTGTCTAATCTAGTGTTTTATAAGTCCTTCCCATCTTTTACGCAAAATTTCCCTTCAGTAAAATTTGAATGTACTGAATCAAATGATCCCTCTGAGCGGTATTATAACGCTGAGTTTTGATAGAACAAGAAACTTCTTTAAAATAATTAATATCTGTTCTTATCCTATCTTTGAAACTTAAAAAAAAGAGATATATGTTAACGCCAGATCAATTCTTCAATGCTAGTTGACTCTTAATTTCGAGTTTTTGAAGTTGTTAATGTTAATATAAACATGAATTGTATCGTTTATGCTAACAGATAAAAAATATGTCAC
>CAJUYI010000296.1:76985-107879 GCA_910591695.1 Galerucella pusilla
AGAACTATTTCATAACGCTTTGCTTTTTTTAATGGAAGTTTGTTTTTGAATGACTAATGCCCGATTTCACTAACCATTTCCTGAAGTCAGGTAATACCACAGCACACCCTCTAGCAGTTTAACTCTCATCTACAATTTGTATCCAAGTTATAATATCGTGACCGGCCGCTTGAGAGCGCATTAGTAGCGTGACGTTGCAGAATCGCCCAATCGGAGGACGGAGGGAACGTCACGATAACTGTCAATTATTGAAAGTTACAAAATGGTTATCACCCGTCAACTTTTCAGTCAATATTTTACCTTTTAAATAAAGGTTTATGGTAGAGAGTGGATTATGATAATCAATGATTTCAAGTTTCAAATTCTCCGTGGTGGAACTGTTTTTCCGAGATTTTTATATGTATGTATTTATTTATAATATATTTTATGTATATATATATATGTATATTTAATATAAAATGATGAACAACTTCGAAGTTTTCTTTCAAGTTTCCAAAAATATTATTGAGATTTCTAACGTAAATAATAAATTATTTTTAGGATGTAACTATAAACTATATATTACGTAGAATTATACTTATAGATCTCACTGTATATTCATCTTATTTCATTTTTTGAAAAATAGTTAACAACAATAGCCAGTTTGTCGAATTTAAGATAAAGACACTCCTGTATTTGGTTTATTTCTTGGTGTACATATTGGAATTTTTTACAGTCATTTGAGTGTGAAAAATATGTGCACTTTGAAATAATTCAGGGATATCCATCTTATATTTAATATTTAAATATCCCGCCCTTATGCCCGATTTCACCAACCGTCTCGTAAAGTTAGGTAATATCCAAGTCGAATTTAGGAATTTCTAAATGCACGTGGTCCAACGTAAATTGCGTTTAGAAATTCCTAAATTCGACTTGGATATTACCTAACCTTACGAGATGGTTGGTGAAATCCAGCATTAGTTATTTCATATTTCCCGCTCTTTTAGTTATTCTTCTTCTTGCTCCTTTTTTGAGCTATATTCTGAGGGATAATTTACCCTTTTCTTGTATGTCACAGATTTCTTTAGTTCTGTGCTCCATGTATACTATCGCAGCGCGCGGCTGGCGCGGCGGACGGTCACAGTACTAATATATTAGATCTGAGATTTAGTAAAGGAGTTAGCCTGCTAGAGGGTGTGCTGTGGGTAATACCTAAAACGAATTTAGGAATTTCTAAATGCAATTTACATTTTACAACGCGCTAAGTAATGCCTAAGAGTGATAATATTACGTATTTCTTATCACTTTTTGATTAATCCTGAAAGGATTGTAGGGACAGCTTTGCGAGAGAGGCCCCTTTTTGTCCCAATAACAGTATCGTGGTCTAAAATATCTGTTGCAAACTTTGTAGCATTTGTAAATCTGTTCAGCGCTTAATTCCTTTAGTTTTGGATTGCGAATAAAGGCAACCCGGGTCCGTTGAACTATAGGGAAACACGAATTTTTGACTGATTTTGCGAAAAATCGATAGTACTCACCTATTTTGAGAATAATCCGTCAAAAAATTTGCGGGTTATACACAATTTACAAAGAAAAATCCAAAAAAAGATTTTTTTTCGCCACTTGAGCCATTACCTTTTGGCATGATATTTCATACAAAAAACAGTTTAAATGTATTGCTCTGTACATGAAAGTGATCAACAACATGTGTTCTCGCTATCTATGAAAAAAATCCAGTTAGATTCTTCATAATATTGTTTAAATTACCACTTTTTTAAATATATATTTGACAGGCAACCAGTTTGGATATAAATAATTTTAATAATAATCGCATACACAGATATGCAACCTACATAACATACAATATTTGTAGCGTGGTTGCCAGCTGTAATCGACTACTCGACAATCATGCTACATGACTATTAAGATACGAAATTAAATATTGTATCAGACTATATTTTTAGTAAGATTCATTCAAGACAAACCCAAGAACATAAATGAAATTATAAACACATTTTATATATGATGATATCATTATATTGCGTATTTGAAGAAGGGGAAACAAAAAATATATAATCATTGTATTCAGCCTTCCCCTCAAAAAATATCCAATACTTTGTAATCCACATCAAGTTATTCCAGAAGGGGAAGGGAATATAATAATTGGATTCACCCTTCCCCTTCTAGAATAACATTATTCTAGAAGGGGAAGGGTAAATCCAATTATTATATTCCCTTCCCCTTCTGGAATATCTTTTGAGGGCAAGGCATTCGCCTTGCCCTCAAAAGATATCCAATACTTTGTAATCCACATTAAGTTATTCAAGAAGGGGAAGGGTGAATCCAATTATTATATTTTTTTTCCTCTTCTTGAATAGATTGATGTGCATTACAATGCATTCATCCCTCTCATCCAATACTTTCTAAGATGAAATTCGAATGCAATAATTAATTAATATTTTAAAAATATCATGATTCTCAAGTAATCGTTTACAGCTGGCAACCATGTTACACATTGCGCTAGAGCTTCTATGTCATTTGTCATTTGATTTAATTGTTTTCATACAAATTTGTAGCCTGTCAAATATATATTTATAAAAGTGGTAATTTAAACAATATTATGAAGAAACTAACTGAAATGTTGTTATAATTAGCGAGAAAACATGTTGTTGATCACTTTTCCGTACAGTGCAATTCATTTAAACTGTGGTTTGTATAAAATAACTAGCCCAAAAGTTATGGCTCAAGTGGCGAAAAAAAATCTTTTTTTGGATTTTTCTCAGCAAAATATGTATAACCCGCAAATTTTTTGACGGATTATTCTCAAAATAGGTGAGTACTATCGATTTTTCGCAAAATCAGTCAAAAATTCGTGTTTCCCTATAGTTCAACGGACCCAGGCAACCCATTCATTCAACAACAAAGGGTCATGTTTGGGAAACCTATGTCGTTTTGATGCAATGTCTGTACACCCAGGAACGCAACACTTCACACCAACCATTATAAATATTATGAATTATCACACTTGATAAGACTTACAGTACCTAATTAAAACAAAAATAGCAGCAGCAAATGGCAAAAGGAAACAATCTATAAAAGACAATGGTGACTGGTGACAACCATATGACAGCTTTGATGAATTTTAAAATATTTTCTTCTTTTCGTGCTAAAGGCCTTAGCTGCCAGGCCTGTTTCGACAACTCAATTGCAACTAGCGCTTCAGGTGGATGGGTTTGAAACCTCATTTTTGTATTCAAGGTCATCATATAAAGTTTCACTTCTATAGGTTAGACTGTTTTGTGCATGTTTATATTAACATTGACAACTTCAAAAACTCGAAATTAAGAGTCAACTAGCATTGAAGAATGGATCAGGCGTTAACATATATCTCTTTTTTTTAAGTTTCAAAGATAGGATAAGAACAGATATTAATTATTTTAAAGGAGTTTCTTGTTCTATCAAAACTCAGCGTTATAATACCGCTCAGAGGGATCATTTGATTCAGTACATTCAAATTTTACTGAAGGGAAATTTTGTGTAAAAGATGGGAAGGACTTATAAAACACTAGATTAGACACTATACACAATATAGTTACTCTTCAAATATTAAAAAGTCACTTAAATAATCCGCAATTCCAGCCAAACATCAACAAATAATGAAAATTTCCTTTCAATGAAAATCGATAACGGTTACCGTGGGGCTCATTAGATCACGGTAGACATACCGATTCTCATCGACTCGAATTCGCGATATCGGTCGGTGAAAAGGTATTGCCGCACATGCGACTTACCAACGGCTGTCGATAACTGAGTCTTACCGATACCGATTTCTCTCCGAAATGAGTTACAGAATAGCGCTCCAGTTTGACAGCTTGTTATGACTTAACGATATCGTTAAGTGGAACAAATGTCAAAAATCTAATCAGTTTTTGCTATATATATTCGTGTTTTTTTTGTAATTTTTTGCAACCAAACATAAATAATAGGCTGCTTTTGGATGTTTTTTTTATATTAACTTTATTAGCAAATTGTTCCCACAAATTGTTAATTATTTTAATCTCGCATGGTTTTCTCTTCCCCCTTATTACAATAGGACGATTTTCATAAAATACTTCCGATTTTCTAAAAATTCCAACAGCATGTCATACTGTGGCCTTGTTGTTTTTGGAAGGCGTACTTGTTCTACCATTTATAATTATATTAAGTACACTTAAATGTAAACTTTCCTCGTGTTATATTGTACAAATTGCACTTCTGTCAGATGACCCTTGTCCCTGCTTCTGTCATATGTTTTGATGGTATGTTATATAAAGGTTATACTTTGACGGATCTAACGGGACCGAATCCATCTCTTTTTACATTCACTGAAGGTGTATCGTTCCATCTCGCTTCGTGAGAATCAAAACTTACTTCTTTTTTAACATATGATTTTAACAATATCGTTAATGAAGCTTGATAGGTAATCACAGAACAGTTAACAATATAGTTAAATACGATCGTTATTTTAACATAACGGACCATCGTTAAAAATAACATACATGATACGGAATACGGCTGAATATTAGCCAAAGAGCCCCAGCCAAAAAAGTAGGTTCTGAAAATAATGTACGGGAAAGGTATTTTTTTCTTTGAATATGTTCAGGTGTGTCCCCTGAATGTAAATCCAAGTTGGCGTCATTGGAGGGGGCTTCATTTCAGCCGCCGTCTTGAGGAACACGTTTTATTAAATATCTCGCGAACCGCGCATCGTACGAAAAAAATTGTTAAAATCATTATTGAAGATAATAATATTTGCTATCCTTTTTATTCAAAACTTTTTTTTGTATAACGCATGGGTTTTTAGTTATAGCGCTCCAAACTTTTTTCATTATGGTTTTTGCTAAATATTTAGTTAATGGTCAATGATAAATTGAGAATGGTGGTGACTGAATTGTAGAGCATAAAATTTGTTATAAATTTCATAGGAAACTTTTTCCCGTAGCATTTATAGTTTAGGAGCTATTACGCTGTAAATGAGATTATAACGAGATTATAATGCTGTATATTCATCATGCGCTAGGGTCGTTTCCTCGCCTGTTTGTGACTTAGCGTTAAACATACCAGTCACAGGGCTGCAAGCATGCGCAGAAACTACATGTGGCCACATATCAAGGAAAATAAAAATATATTTTTCGAATTGTGTGTTATAATTCTGTTCTTTCCAATATATTATATTGCGTCTAGTTTTCTCTCGTTGCTTATTTGATTCATAAGCACATGTAAATATTTTTATGTCATACTAGTTCATTATTGTGTTTTTATTGCTTAGTTACCAACTATCTAATGTCGTACTTTATGGCCGCGCGGGTATAAAGAGAAATCATTTTTTGTTCAACTCATTTAATAATCATGTCGTAAGCTTCTTTAGATTTTTTTGGCAACAGATTAACAGTTGCTTTCTTTGCTTTTTCAATAATTTCGTCAGGAATTCCAAAATCTTCGTTCATTTTGACTTCTAACTTTGACACATATAAAATTTATTGTGATATTATGACATTTACGTTTGTCAACATTCACCTATCAATTCAAACCGGATTTTTTAAAACACTGATTTGTATTGAGATTGGATTGCAATAACGAACTAGTATGACATAAAAGTTTGTATGTACCGCAGGCATAAACAGATGTGTATACCCTCGGGCGACTTACAAACCCTCGGCTTCGTAAGACGTCGCCCTCAGGGCATAAACATATATTTATACCCTTGGTACATAAATAACTATATTGAGAAAGGGGAAAAACCCAGGTCCAAAACGGGCTTCGAACCTAGGACCTCTTGGTTGTTAGCTCAGTATGCTACACACTTCTTTTTCTTTTAGTGATTTCGACAACAATTTTACACAGAGAAAATAAAGTGCTGACGAATATACACAGTATTTTACAAAATTTGCAACAATTGAAACGGGCCGTTCATAAAATACGTTGGCACACAAGGGGGTGGAAGGCTCTTGGTGAGTGTGACAAGATGTGACAAGGGGGACCGGGGGTGGAAAGGCAACATGACGTTCGCGACTTCAAAAAATTTTACTAGAGTATTTCTCACAATTATTTTTTTTAAATTTTTGTCATGATAGAAGTCACTCATTTCATATTAGTAAATTATACAGATTTTTAAACAATAAAGATCGATGAATTATTAGTTGTTCTCCACATTAATTATAATTTTAATTGATTCGGTACACAGCTGCATCGACATTTTTTTGAATACTTCATGCCATTTTATGCGTTATGAAATGGTTTTCGTATACAACGAGCAATTGCCACTGATAGTGAACGAAGGGCAAGTTTTACCAAGCTGCAGCTCCTAAACTATAAATGCTACGGGAAAAAGTTTCTAATGAAATTTATAGGAAATTTCATGCTCTACAACTCAGTTAACAACATTTTTGATTTATCATTGACCATGAACTAAATATTCAGTAAAAACCATATTGAAAAAAGTTTGGATCGCTATAACTGAAAACCTATGGGTTATACAAAAAAAAGTTTTGGATAAAAAAGATGGCAAATATTATTATCTACAATAATGATCTCCACATGTGCAGTTCGCGAGATATTTAATAAAACGTGTTTTTCAAGATGGCGGCTGAAATGAAGCCCCCCCCAATGACGCCAACCTGGATTTACATTCAGGGGACACCCCTAAACATATTCGAAGAAAAAAATACCGGCTCCCGTACATTTTTTACAAAAAATACCCGGTTCTGGCCTATATTGTAAACAAGGGCAGATGGACAAGTTAAGTTGTTAGCAAGGTATGGTTGGACCAAGTGAGACTACTGTTAATAATAAAGTATGGAACATGCATAACGTCGTTTTTTTATTTAAATATACTCACCCAAGTTAGCAGGTGTACTCGAAGCTGTTGTTATTTTTTCCCCCTTTTCATCATTTTTGTTTAGTGACTCGTCTTCACTGACATACAGTTCTTCAATTTGTTCGGCATTGGCGTGAAACTTTATAGATATTTGAGGAACTGATGTTGTTACTGGCTTACCTATAAATTATTATTAAAACTTGTAAAAACAAATTCAATTTTCAACACATTTAAACAAGACCACTTTAAATAATTCGTTGGAAATAATAGTTTTTGATTTACAGTTATGTTATTAAAGAATTGAGTAGTTGATCGGTTAATTTTATCAATAATAAATACAAGTTTAGAATGCAATATGTTTAGCGTCACCTGTATTGTTAGAAAAACGTATCCATTAGGAGTTGAACTCTACTCGTTTTTTCAAATTTCAAGTTTCATCATAACTACCAATTAGTGACGTGGAAATAAATTTGTAAAAAAATCATTACTTACAACCAATCAAACATACTAAAAGCGGAGAGCAATTTTGGCGAAATTATAAAGCAAAACATAACATAACAAATTAAAAGTTTCATGTGACCTGCAACTTTTTGTTTCTTGTTGCTAATTTGGAAAAATAAATCTGTGAAAAATTCCACATAGAGTTGAGCTTTGGAAATAATTTGACATCATTCTCATTTTTGAAATTGTGTAACTGTTTCTCCAAATGTGCGATATATTAGTAGATTGTGTCCACTACACAACAACAAAAGTTCTACCGATTTCACAAAGATGTCAAGAAAATACTGAATGCTAAGTTCAGAGCTTTCTAAAAGACTGTAATATATAGAAAGTTACAAGATTATTAAATTAATATCAGTCTAAAATAGATCCAACCAAATTTTTTGGATAGAAGTCATTAGTTCATACAGAAAAAAATCTTAGTGCTGAAAGATGATAAAGCTGTGATACCTAAAACGGTTCTATCCCCAGTTGGAACAAACCTATTCCAATTTCTGCTCCTTATCATAGTATTAGACCAAATTGCTTCTCAATTACGTTTCCTATTTCATACTTGAATGCTAATTTTTTTTAAATAACACAATCTGTAATTAAAGTTAAATTTTAGATTTATTTCTTGTCAAGTACATAGTACATGTTTACATCAGTAGAAAATTTAATTATATAAGAAAAATATAAATCAAACAAATTCAATAGTTTAAAATTGTATTTCAAAACACACACTTGCTAAAATAATAAACTAGCCATACATATTATTTTTGCTAATACCCTTCATCAGAAAAAGTAATATCATAATTCGGGTAAGCAGTTTTTAAAATATCTACAGTCAACTGGTGATCAGCTTTTCCATAACCTTGAGAATATCCATAAACAAGTATCTTTTTATCCTGTGGATCATGCTGAATTCTTCCTCCTCCTAAAACTTTAGTTCTCCAATCTTCAATAACTTTACTAGATTTCAATTTTTGTAAATCTGAAGTAACTTTATCGTTAATGTCAGCATGAAAGGGACATTCTGCATAACCACGTACTATTAACTTGTCAGCCAATTTTCCACTATCATTAGGACTGCTTAATTTAATAAGGATATATTTGAAAACTCCAGAAGGATCAATGTCCACATCTTTGACTTGAGGAATTACCAAGGAAGCCATTCTTCGAAATGGAATAAACACTGTGAAATGAGATGAAATTAATAGAGAATCCACAATCTGATGTAGGCTAAACAGTTTTGGTTTTTAGCTTGTTATATTTCAAATATAGTAAATTAAAGGTATACTAGTATCTAATATTTGAAACAAACAAATGAAAGATCAACAAAATTATATTACCTATTCATAAAATAAAAAGTAAACAATAATAGAAATGGAATTCACATAAAATAAAATCAGTTTAGTATATTATAACATTTATCAAACAAATACTTATCAGATTATGGACTATGGATATTTGAAATGAGATGTGCACTTTTCACATTATACACTTAAAAACAGATTCCCACAGTAAGGTGTTCCACAAAGGATGATGAAATTAATATCGAGCAATAAAACTATTAACACTGTAATCACATTACTAAAAAGAGCTCAATATGTGAAAAATGTACCCAAAATATTACCAAAGAATTAAAATTTTTTTTTCTAATAAAATTGTAATTAGGTATATTATTTACACCTAAAAATAATAAAGCAAAGCTTTTTGTGCTCTTAATAAGTACAATTTATAGACAAATAACAGATTGATTATTTTAATATACTAAAATGTAGTAAGACATTACATACAGAGTGTAAGCAATTTAGTGAATTGAAATTGGTGTTAAATTTACAGATAACAATGAAAAATTTACGTAAATTAATACAAAGGTATTAATTTTGTGCTAGATTGAATATATATATTATAGTAATGATATCAGAAATTGTACTTATACTGAATTTCACTACATGTGCATAAGTAAAGATCTACGCTAAATGGCTCAAATGCTACTTGAAAAAACTGCACGACACGACATATACCTTTTTACCTTTTAGCATTCCCAATGAAATTTTGCCATGATCGTTTTTCTTGTTCATTTTTACTTAGTGTAACTACGAAATTACAACAAATGTTATATGACAATCACATTTAGCAATCGACATTTATTTCTGTAACAGACGTTAGCCATAATATTAAATTTGTTGAATTTACGAAATACGTAATATGGGAATCACCTTACTTTTATTGAGATCCATTGTTCAACAGTCCATAATCGTCTATTGATTAGTTGGAATTTAGTTGATTAATTACTTTTTACTACTTTTAACACGTATATACGTTTCATAAAACGTTACAAAATCACTTGCCTTTGAACAGCTTCGCAATTTGTTAAATTATAATTATTGTTCAATTCAATTTTTATCTTATATACCGGAAAAACTGTCAGTCAGATGCTCAATTAATTATCTTTCATCTGTCATTGTCCATATGTCAATCTTCTTCTTCATTTTTTATCTCGTTTTTATTGTGGCCACCTCTAGCACAAGGCCAGAATACTAGATGTGACATCTGCATCTGTTTGACTTGCTTCTTGCTTCGTCATCAATGAACTCTATACTATAGAGTTCATTGCATAGACAAAATTATATTTCTCTATGGTTCATTGTTCGTCATACAACTAAACTGTAATAATATTATGCCATGTTATCTATGATTATGCCGCAGTTCTGTGCTGGGACTCTGCACCAGTGATGGGTGATGTTATTAAAATAGCGAAATATAATATAATTATAATATAAATATTTTGTCTATGGTTATTAACCAGTTTTCAGCGTTAATTAACGCTAAGTTAAAAATTGTTTGAAATTAATCACGGTTGACAATTTAGGCGCCCACTTGAAAAAGAAGAAGAATTTTCAACGTGTCAAAATTCAAAATATTTTTAAATTCTCTATTAGCTTCGCTCCATTCATACAAAGCAGCCATAGCCCAGCCCACTGTTCAGAACTGTCCAGAACCGTTCAGAACTGTCCAGAACCGTTCAGAATAGTGCAGAACGGTTCAGAACTGACCAGAACCGTTCACAACTGTCCAGAACGGTTCAAAACTGACCAGAACAGTTCAGAACTGTCCTGAACCGTTCAGAACCGTTCTGGGCAGTTCTGAACTGTTGTGGTCAGTTTTGAACCGTTCAGAACGATTCTGGACAGTTCAGAGCCGTTCTGAACTGTCCAGAACGGTTCTGGACAGTTCTGAACGGTTCTGGTCAGTTCTGAACCGTTCTGGGCAGTTCTGAACGGCACTGGACAGTTCTGAACGGCACTGGACAGTTCTGAACGGTTCTTGACAGTTCTGAATGGTTCTCGACAGTTCTGAACGGATCTGGACAGTTCAGAACGATTCTGGACAGTTCAGAGCCGTTCTGAACTGTCCAGAACCGTTCCAATATAAGTACTAAACTCATCAGATAGCTCATCTTCAATCTGCACTTTGAGTGTTCTGCCCGTCATGTATGAGTTGATCCACGATTGAATTGGTTCTCTAATGCCCATTGCTTCAAGTTTTATTGATAAGTAAGTGGGATTAATTGTGTCAAATGCACGGGTTAGGTCGGAAAATATTCCCACTAAATGATTGTTTTGATCGATATTCTCATGGACAGAACCAGAACCGTTCTATACTGTCCAGAACCGTTCAGAACTTTCCAGAACGGTTCAGAACTTTTCGGAACACACGGTAGGAACTTTAGTTCCTTTTAAGCAAAAGTTATGTAATACATCTGACGTTATAGATAAACAATCTGCATATTCTTTGGTGGTTGAGTACACCAGACTCTCACGCGGTAGACCCGGGTTCGATTCCCCGTGATGAAGTTTTTTTTTATTATCAATTTTATTTTTAATCCCTTAATCCCTTAACCCCTTAATCGCGCAAAAAAAAATTAAGGAAATAATAGTAAAAATTTATCCGAACAAATTCAAGTAGATCACCAGCACTGCGAATACCAGCTTTGCATAGAATTTTAATATAGCATCGGTGGTTCAGTGGTAGAATGCTCGCATTCCACGCGGGCGGCCCGGGTTCGAATCCCGGCCGGAGCATATGAATCACTGCTTCGTAAACTAAAGTTCAAATAATCAAAGACTGGTTTACTCGAGACCAAAATTTGGTGGAAATACATATAGAACCAGTGATAATAAATACTGGTGAAGACAGCTCAGATTCCGAAACGGATGAACTTTAAAGAAGGATTTGTATAAGAATAAGAATAATATATAACTCCCTTGTACTCATTGTTCTAAACATATTGTTTCAGAAGCAATGAATCATTATTATCTTAGTAGCTAATTCGACGTTTTGAATATTAGTCATAACGATTATTTCTATCGAGTTGACAGAAGTTTTGATTTGATTCATATGAATATTGTTGCTGACGTAACAGTCACGTGATGGAAAAGATTCAATGTTTCTACTTGTATCTATAATGTTATAGGCATGGAGACTAGACATCTCCATGGTTATAGGTTATATTTTCAAATTTATGACATTTGACTCAAAATACACACTAATAGCAAAACAATGGGAGCTATGAAATGTTTACCAAAAAACTTCACACCGATGGTAATATCAGAAATAAAAGAAGAGTTGTTGACAGAGTATAAAGTGAGATTTTTTGCTACTGTTGACTGGAATAATAGTTATCTACTGTAGAAAGCGATCGGTAGAATTCTAGTGTGCAGAGTACCAGCACAGTTTTTTTTTCTATAAGCTGTTACGTCCACTTTACGTCATCTGACAGTTGCCCTGACATAAACAAGCCTTCTCTGCACAACACGTGGCGTGTTTGATTATATTGTTTTTTCAGGTCGCATTCATCCCAACGCAGCGCTATCGGTGCGATAATCAAATTTCTGCTAAAGCGCGCGCTTTGTCAACTGATTTATGTGAGGGATGTGGCAGCAGCCGCAAACCTACAACAAACATGGAGTTAAGTAAAGCTAGCGATTTGGCAATAATACAAGCTGTCTTTGGTTTGAGGATGGTTAGATTATGTGAAAACACGATATTAGCACTAATAGCGATTTCTACGTTAGCTATGTTGATGTTCGTTATGATGGAAACAATTTGAAATTGTGCAAATCCTCTTTTAATATGTGGACGACACAATGAATATGAAACCGGATGTCGCGACAACAGCTTCAATGCTGTTTCCAGCATTGGCTCTCGTGTGAGCTGTTGTTATGTGTAAAAAATGATTAGGATGAAATAAACAAATTTAAATTGTTTACTTAAATCTTCACTTTATTTGAGCCTATGTTCAACTCTTAGAACATAAAGTAGTAAGGAAGGATCATTACGCCAAGGAAAGTTAACCGGGATGGTTATCCAAAATGGCCGCCGCAGAATAGAATATATCAGTGGCGTCGTACCTAATTTTAATTAGGATAAAACTATTTCTATAAAATGGAGTTAATATTTTCAATAACTTAATTGAAAATTTTTACGAGTTAATAGTTTATCAAAACATTATTTTAATGGCATTATAGAAATTAAAGTTGGTAAAATGGAAGTAAAAAACAATCATAGGTACATTCAAATTTTTATTTACACTAAATTTAATTTTTTATTTACAATAACATCAAAATGATACGGCCATGTCATGTCATATCATGTCAAGTGAAAATTTAGGTAAGGAACAACTATGTGTATTTTTTGAAATTTTTAACATAAAGACCAATATTCACATCTGTAGATTAAAATTACTATAATAATAAATATGTACTCACACTACTCACCGATGATAAGTAATTTTCAAAGCGTCGTTTTTAGCAGTCTTTGAACGTCCACAAGCACTACAACTAACCATTGTCTTAAAACCAACTTAACCTTAGAAAATCCTATTATAAACTAAAACATCTGAGTTAATAATAATCGGCAAAATATAACATAAAAACCAACTTTTAAACAGCGACCAAACAAATGATAAGTCATAAAATGGTTATCCAAAATGGCCGACTTTGTCTCTTTTATTTATTATGGGAGATGTGGCACACGCTCCTTCCTTACTACTTTATGTTCCAAGATTCAACTTAAGCTTGTGACAGGTTTTCCTGAAAAATGAAATGCAAAAAAGGTTCTCAGAACCGGAATTTTACCAAAAAATATTCTGTATCGAAATGTTACCTTTTTTCAAGGCATAGATCCGCCTATGTGTTGCGCTTAACACTGACGAATATTGTCGTAAATAAATTCGCCAGTTGCGCGTTTCGAATCCACTTCTACTCTGAAAGAATTGTTGGGTAGATGTACATTATTAAGTTCTAATTATTTCCTAGTTTTTTGTTATAAACAACAAATCAATATGCAGGGGTGTGTAGCTATCGGTATTTTTATAGCTTGTTGTCTAACCACAGGTAAGTTTAAAATACATACCAAAAATAAAGTATATTGGACTATTTTTGAGGAGTGAAATATCTAATTTAAGAATGATATTATTGTGTGCATAACTATATGTCATATTATTTTCTCAAGGTAGGTACTCTGGTTATGCTATAAATAACAGTAACACAAAATTATAATAATTATACCAGTTTTGTTTTTGCCTGTACTGTACCTACCATCTGTACATAATGCGAAATATGGGTCATGGGTTTGGCCTGTTAGTTAAAATAATTAATCAAAAGTATCAATTTAATATTGGGATGCTCGCTCTAGTGACGTTTCCGAAATTTGTTTGGATTGATTGAATGATCAATAGATTAATGTTAATTGAGACGAAAGGAAAGCTGTTGAGAATTTTATTTGTGATGAACAGTAGCGGCGCATTGAAAAGAAATAGTTACTTCATTTATAAAGTTTATAATTTTTGGATTCAACATGCTTTAAAATTATTATTTGTTAAGTCAAGTATCGAAAATATTGATTAATTATCGTGAGTGTTGCCAAAACTTTTATAGAGGAGCTGCTTGAATGTAGAAGACTTTGTCACTTTAGGTGTTTTGGGCATATATAAAACTTTTCTGTGCAAGGTTTGTTCATGACTCCATAAACCAAAACTCACTAACCTAAACGTATTCTTCTCTTTTTCAATTTTGGTGTCTATACTATCTAATGATAATTATGTTTCATGTCAAAATTTGCGCCTAACTTCAATTTATACTAGTGACGTAACAGTCTAAAAAGCGGATATTGAAAATTTTTGAAAATATGATTTTTTTAATTGGGGATAAAAACGAAATTTACAATTTAAATATGGCGTGGTGTGGTTTGTATGTTTTAGAATTATCTATCTATTATGCATAAACAACAATCTATTTTTAGTTGACATTTCTATTATTCCAAATATGTTTCAGGATATGCCATGGAATGCTATAATTGTAATACAACTTATACGACGGAAAGAAAAGATGATGCTTGTAAAGGTATTGAAAGCGTTGGACACTGCGTAGATCCGTCTGTTTGTATAACAGCAGTTTTTGAAATACAAGGTAAAATCTTATTCCACATCACCCCCTTTAAAAAAAGCATAAATATGGGAAATTCAATTATAATTCAGAAATTTTGAAAAACGTTCTTGACCATGTCTCAAGTATATAATAGCAGGTTCGTTCCAACCATGTTCTAACCTCGCAAACACAAACACAGAGTACATAAATCGCAAAGAACCATTCTAGAATGGCACTGCGCAAGTGCATAAAGTTAATGCCTTTCCAAGCTTTTCGTGACTGCTTTTGTACTACCTAACACAATTTACACTAACTCGAAAGGTTTTATCCTCTTAAGTCTTCTGATTTGGTTTGTATTGTCTAGGAGTTGGATGGCCTCTACATTGACATGTTGAAGAAGTCGCTGTTCATGACTCTCAGCAAATTTGTTAATGGTTTGATTAACAGTGTCCATTTCCAAGTCCCTGTGGAGGTCACCATTTCTGCTGTACCAGGGGGCATTGACGATGCTCCTTAATACTTTATTCTGGAATCGCTGAATTATTTCTAAGTTGCTTTTACTGGCGCAACCCCACAGCTGGATTCCATTTGCCCATATGGGCTTAAGAATCTGTTTGTACAAAACTATTTTATTGTATATGGACAGGGTGGAATTTCGTCCGAGCAGCCAATACATTTTTCTAAATTTTATATCTAATTCTAGTTTTTTCTTTTTGACATGAAAAAACGGAAAAGTGTTAATTTTTTAATATTCATAAATTGAAAAAATAATGTTAATAGAATAAATCCAAGGAAACAAGCACATTATAAAACTAACGTTTAATCATATTTTTAATATTGTTAATAATAAAAAGACCCATTTATAATTATTATCACTACATAGTTAGCACTTCAGCTTTTTCATAGTTAAAGGTGGCAATGTCGAATGTTTTCGACTGCATTCCTTTCACGGTTTCAGAAAAACTTGCCAAAGTATAGAGCTTTTCGGAAGGATACATATTTTGCCTTTATCTTCCTTGTTTACTTCGTCATTGCAGTGACGAAAACAGAATATTTGTTCTCTTGAGAATCTCTACTCCATTAGTTGAGAATCTACATGCGGGTTAAGCTTTGTATTCGACGCCCTTATCAGATCTATAGGAATGGAAAGTTTAATAAATGCAAAAGGGTCTATACTTTCAATGTATATACTATTTAAAACTTGGCAATTTAGGTGGACCACTTTGTATACGTGTTTGACGGATTTTAATGATTTATTAATATCAACCAATTTCAAATCGAGTATAGATGACATGACAAAACTGTTCAATATCGGATTGAGCTAAGCTTTTGAAAGAATGGACAAACGAATGCACCAATTTTACTTTCAAGCAGAATATTGATGGATAAAAACAGCATATAAGAGACAGCAGACTTCAAGATGCAGGTCTAATGGGAAATTGACCCAGTGCCTTTCAAGTTCATTTTGCATGAGCTGAAAGATGGTTTCTGCTTAGATATTTCAGGAGTCATTGTTGTGTCTGGACTTCCTAAGAATTCCTTCTCATCCTTTTGTGAAAATATACCTACTTGAAATTTCGTTATTTATGCACTGTTTAAATTGAAAGTTTCCATTAAGGTGAAGTGGGGTAAATGTGATCTACTTTTTGAATAGTTCAACTTTCATTCAACATAAAGGTGCAAAGATCAATTTCAAAAATTTTACAAAAAAATCTTATACTTTTGAAGGGGTTTTGTATTCATTGTGTGCAAGAAATTTAAATAATGTTTAATGTTGTAAGTGTTGCGGGATGTTTTTTAAAATCATGTCAGTATATCACATTTACCCCAGGGACTGGGGCAATTGTGTTGAAAGTTTTTATTTTTGTAGTAAATAACATACTTTTTACTCTGGGGCTATTGTATTAAAATTCATTCCAAGCTCTCTGCATGTGTTTTTTGTAGTTCATTTTGTTGAAAAAATACAGAACATTTTTAACTATTATAAACAATCATGGAACAAAGGAACTAATAAATTGATACAAAACACTTCTAAATGTGTCAGAGTTAATGATGAATGTTGAAGTTTTTCAAAGAAACTGGAAACTCGTACATTCCACGTCTATCAACGATAGGATTGGGTAGTAGATTTACAATATCCTGCTGAAGTACAGTATCATATCAAGGGGCAAATGTGTTCTAGCGGCATTCCGAAGTAAATATTAAGTATTCAATTGAATAACCAATATAATATGTTTCTCTTAATTACTATATGAACTATTAAGTAAATAAAAATTAGATTATTACTCCTACATACTGCAAAAATAATATATTATTGCACGAACGGGGTAAATGTATATTGAAATTTGCGTAAGAGCGAAACGCTTCCTTCGCTTATCTGTGCTCAACTGAAATCCAAGTTTGAGTTTCGACAGTTTCCAGTGACGGCTCACTAGAATAGCATATTCCGAGCTCTGTCTAATAGGTGGCACAAGCATATCTATTTAAATGGCAATTTTTAAACCGAATGTCACAATTGCCCCATTATCACATATACCCCACTTCACTTTATACCTTTATTCGTTCAAATACGTAGATTTCAACCATTTAATTTGTTTCATTTCACCCAGAGAACATTATATTTCTTTCAGATGGTCCAATAAAAAAGTACAATGCTCTTAAACAATGCCATCTTCCACAAAATGGATTGGAATGTGAAACTTTCCTGAAAAATATACAAAATATGAATCCAACAAGCAAAATTCAATATTACAATAATCGATGCAAAGTCTGTGACAAAAATGAATGTAACAAATCCGGTGCAGTTGCGGTGGCCGTCCCGACATTTTTAGCTTTTATTATATCTTATATTTTGTGCAAATTAATATAAGTCCAAGTATAATACGTCATTAAAATTGAAGTTTAATTGTTACTATATTTTATTATTATTGTGTATAGTAATTATGTTTTTGAAATGATTATGATTTATAACATGACGTGTTACGTTTACAGTTTCTTTACAAGGCTGGTCTTATAGTTATATTATTTTTAAACAATTTATAGCCATACAAAAAAATTGAAAATTCCTACTTACCACTACCAGTCGTAAAATACTCACTAAGTAATATTTTTTTATTGTAATTAGATAATGAAACGTGTCAAAATAAAATGTTATTTAAATCAAAAGCAATAAGGAGTATTGATCATAGATAACATATGCAGGTATTGATATCAACTTCGATGCAAAACACCCACAAAATAACTATCTACTCCTTTTCAACCCCGTTAGGCGATAAGTTTCAATAAAATGAGAAATACCTCTTTTATCAATTCTGTTAAAGAATGTCTATCCAAAATTTGAAGTGTATTTTATCAAGCAATCTCGTTGTGTCATACAAATTTTGCACCCGTTTCCAAATGATCAAAACCCAACTTTTATATTGTCTATGCCCAAGACAAGAACAACGCATTTTCGCAAAAAATTTTAATCAATAAAATTATCACCGCATTTATTTAAAAAAATCAAAATTTTATGAATGACATTTTTAAAAATCAATGGGCATGTTTATCAAAATTGAAGGTTGGTCGAGAGGAATGTGAGAAGTGACAGTGATTGAGTGAGATTGACAAGTGTTTTATCTTCGGATAACGAACCCTAAAATAATAAACATATTGTAATAATAATAAGATAGATATTAAATTTGAATTATCACCACAATACATTTAAATAATACAAAAATATGCCTGGCTACACGGAAAAACATCAGCATTTTGAAAATTCTCAAGTATATTCAGTTATAAAAAGTATCTGGTAATTATTAATTTCATAGCCTTTTCGAATTTGGCTAAATACTATCCTGATGATTTTATTTATCAAATTTAAGGTAATTAAGCTATATGTCAGAATAGCAAATAAAATAAACGACATACCGAAAACCCCGATACACGTCACAAACGATGACGCACACCAATAAGAAGGCTATTGAATGTACTATAGCTATCAATTTTTAAACTTAAAACTAGATTTAACAACCTTGATGTTTTCCAAATACATAGTACAGGTCCGCAACTATAGAAATACAACAATTTTGTATTAGTATTGAACTGACAATTTAATTCATGAATAAAAAATCCCATAAGCCGCGTGATTTTGTCATTATGACAGCGGAAAAAGTTTGCCCTAACTTTTCCGGCGACAAGAACGGAACCTAACATTTGAAAGCATGACAACCAGCATTGTAAACAAATTTTTGATGACGTTATGTCAATTTTTCTCAAACTAATTTACATCTCATTTATTAATTTATTGGTTTATATATTTATTAAATTGTCTTACCGAATTACACTCTAGCTTTTTTTGAGTCGAAGTAAACTTGACATTTATAATTCGAGTTTTGTTGCCATTAGGTAATTCAACTAAAAAACTGCCAGGCAACAAAATTCTTATCGATACTAAAGTTTACTACTCGTGTAATTTTAAGTGAAAAACTAGCATCTAAAAGAAGTATTAAATTAAATAACAAAATTATTTCTTAAAACCTTTATATTGTAACATTAAAGGGGGTTAAAACTTTAACTCAACATTTATTCGAAGCGCTACTAATAGATAAGTTTTGCTTAGTGATACCTACCATCGCACACAGTGCAATCATGTTCAAAGTATGTCCAATAACTATATCACCATCGAATGAATCAAAATTACGGAAATGTTATCTCAATAACCTTGAACCAACAAAACGTACTAAGTAATTATTGCAACTACACGAAACATTTGAAACTGCAAATTGTCTGCTTTTAAAAAAAGTAAGACACTTACGAAGTATTAGCGATAAGCGTTAAAATTAAACTTTTAATTTTATTTCGGTGACCAGGGGCGCATTTAAAAGGTGAGTTAATAGATTTATTTAAATATACCGTTAAAATATTATACACTCTGAGGTAACTTTTACATAATATGTAATATTTTAACATCAATAAGTAATTGCCAATGAATTAATTCAAGAAGAAAATAAAAACGTTTTTTTTATCAAACTTAATGTTAGATGTCAATTATTCGTTGGATGGGTTTGTACTTACCTTCGGGCTTTTGGAAATAATAATTGTTAAAGAAAGTTGTACGGCTCTGTGCTTATCTACTATGACAACGAATGTATCTATTTAAAGAGAGAGACAGACACACTCTCTATATTCATATGGCGAGACAGACTCCGTTTCACCACTTGAAGTTGCAGTCGTATGCGCGAACTTGTTTTCAAAACCAGCGCTTTATCACAAATTATAAAGAGAACAGATACGAAAGCTTGACAGAGAACAATAAAAAGAGAGAGAGATGGGTGGACATACCCATTTAAATGCTAATCGTCTTATGTCGACTCTGTTCGGGCTGCTTCGCGAAATTTGTCAACAGGGTTGTCAATTTGCATAGTATTTCCTTCAATTTACGATAATAGGTCAAATATTTTATAAGCATTTTTTTAAGTGTGATAGTTATACAGATACAAATATTCGATAATTACTTGTTTTAAATCAATTTTATTAACATTAAAAGAATTATACAATTATAATAGTATATTATGCAATGAGCCCAAAATGATGCCCATTTTGCACGAGTATGAAATTTGCTGCACGAGCCGAAGGCAAGTGCTGCAATTCATGCGAGTGCAAAATGGCCATTTGGTTGCGAATTGCATACTATACTTTTTCTATGACAACATATCGTTCACGTTTATCTATAACTATGAAATTACTCGTTGCCTACTAAAACTTTGACAGACATTTCATCAATTTGTCGCTGGACGTCATAATTTGACAAGCCGTAGTCGTTGTGATTTTAGAGTGAACCTAAATCTAACACAAAATATTCCATTTCGCATTTGTTGCTTAGCAACTTGCCTAGCAGCCGATGCAAAAATGAAATTCTGTACAAAATGTGCTTGTTTATGATTGAAATTATGATTGAACCTAACCTAACATAATCAAAACGTCAAAACATGCTCAAAATCACTTGTAATCTGTTCTATCGGCGATAAATAATTGTGTTATTTGACTAATCGATTGTGCGTGGTGGTAATATTAACTATAAAAATATAGTGGTATAGATTATTATTCTTATAAAATGGATAAACATCACGGCGGAGTGTATTGTTCATACAGAGATTGTCCAAATAAATTTCATTCGGAAAGAAAAATAAAGTTCTTCCGATTTCCAAGGGATGAGAGTATTTAATTTAATATCCCGGCCTATGATGAAAGAAATTTTAAAGTTTTTGATATATTTAGGTGCTACAAATTATTAGCAAAATTCTCAAATAGGTGTATATTGTATTCCCTTTGATAAAAAATAAATTAAGAATTATTTAAACTTTAAAATTTGGTTGATTTTTGTGTTATCTAAAAATGTATTTATTAATTAATCTCCCAAGAGTAATGACTATTTATAAGAAATCATAAGAATGTACATATAGGTATTAACCAAATACATAAATATATATTCGATTATGATTATTGTTTTAATTCATGGCGCAGTTTTAAACATTTAGTGAAAACTTCCAAAAAAATTAGATCCGGCACTAGAAATTGTTATTGTCCCCGAGTCAACACTGCAATTTTGTAAGAAATTCAGAAAATATTTTAAACTGGCAACATCGCGGCCATACCGAGTTAAAGGTCCAAGGTCATTTTGACGACGGAGCTGAAAATCGTTTGATGTTTTACCGGGATTCGTATCTGTTCTCTTTTGTTGTGTTCTTTTTACACTATTCTGTTCAGCTCTGTTGAGATAATTTTCAACCTGAGCGGGTGACCAAAGTGAACAGGAAATCTTAAAAAGAATGCTCCTTATGTTTTTAGGCTATGATTAACTAAACGGCAGAGCCGAGCACCCACAAGAGGTAGTGCAATTAGGGGCAAGAGGGGAAGAAATAGTTCAGCTCTGTTCAAAACGAGCGCTTAAAAAGAATACGCAAAATCATTCAAGTGAACAGAGCAGCTGATCTGCTCGATCAAATTCTGTAAAAAGAACACACTATTTATAATCTGTGGCTATATTGTAAAATTGACATTCGACTTCAAATCAGTAGCGTAACGTTTTCACATTTTGTTGGTTAACACAAAATTAGAATCTGTCTTGACTTAACACCAAAAAGTGTTTTAGGAGGCATGGCTTTAAATCAAATAAAACACAAAACCCTCACACACGCCTTAAAATACTCAAAAACAAAAAATATTCGACAGTAAATGGCAGTCGGCATGAAGCATCGTTTGTAACGCCAATGGTCCTCAATATTTCCATAAATTTTCTAGGTCTAGGTTACCAATGCTGTTATACTGCACTTGGAACTCCTTTTCAGTTAGAGCTTCGAATTTTTTAGCTGTTTCTTCTTCCCCCAACTTATAAGTTTTTATTGTAGTTTTGCGTATGACATTTTTCTCGGCTATCTTCGTTTTTTTATCTTCTGCTTTTATTCTTACTTTAGATATCAGAAGATAGTGATCCGTATATAGTTCTGCCCCTCTCTTGACTCTGGTATCCAATATTTCTTTTCTGTTTTCGCTATTTACTATAACATAATCTATTATAGATTTTTAATTTCTGCTTGGTATCTCTCTGGTATATTTATGTATATCTTTATGGCTAAAATATGTGTTTGTTATTATGAGTTCGTTGGTTAAACAAAAATCAATCAATCTTCGCCCATTTCCATTTCTTGTGTCTTCTCCTTGCATTCCAATTGTTTGTCCTGATTCTTCATCTCTTTTCCCAACTCTACTGTTGAGGTCCCCAATTATTAATAATCTTCCAGATGTATGTTCAATTGTTTCTGTTAATTGCTCCCAAAATTCGTCTTTTACTTGTGCTTTTTCGTCTTCTCCAGGACCATACACTACTACTATGGTTGTCTTTAACTGTTCCTCAATGTACATTTCGATTTTTAAAATGTTTTTGCTAATCCCTGCCCATTTTCGTATGTATTTTTGGTGTGTAGATTTCAATATACACCCAACTCCTTCTCTTCCTCTTTGGTTATGATCGACTCCGCTGTAAATAAATATGTTTCCTCCATTCAATGTTTTTTCGCCTTTCCCTTTCATTTTTGTTTCAGTGATTCCTAAGATATCCAAATTTGATTAGTTAAATTCTTCCTCTAACTCTTGCTCTTTGCCCGTAATACTCCTTACATTCCAAGTTCCTATTTTCCAAACTGTCCCTTCTATTTTTCTTTCTTTTCCTTGTATACTTGATTCATTACCTTTTTCATTATAACTGTGCGTACCTTTTTTGACTAGTTTTTTGTCATTCTCAAACTTTTTGATATTTGTCTCGTTTCTGCGAAGCTATTTGGAGACCTGTCAGTAGTTGTTCTTTTCAAAGATATTTGAGATATGTCAGCGTTGTTTAGGTCTTCAAAATTGTATGCCTTATTGTTTATTATTAAAGTATTATATCTTAAATAAGCACTATTTCCCTTAGCTCTGGCATCCTTCATAAATGGGATTAATAATTTTCTTTCTTCCAGTACTTCCCTGGCATAATCATTGTCCATCCAGATGTTTGTTCCCTTCAGATTTTTGGCTTTACCAAGTATTTCTGTTTTCTTGTTTCCCGTGGTAAGTTTTAATACAATGGGTCTTGTTTTATTTTCTTGATACTCTCCCAGTCTTCTAATTTCATCTATTTCTTCACTTTTAATATCTATCCCTATTTTATCAACTATGGATATTACTGTCTCTTGTGTTTCATTTCTGTTTTCGTTCCTTTTGTCCTCGACTCCTTTGATTATTATATTTTTCCTTTTATTATCTCTTTCCAACGCTGTAATCTTATGGTCTTGTTTTGTAATTTGTCGCTTTAATTTCTCATTTTCATTTTTGAGCTGTTTATTTTAATTCAACACAATTTCTAACTTATCGTCCATTGTATTTAATTTCTTACTGATTTCTGCAAACATACCAGTAATTTGTTCCATGCTAGTACCCGTACTTACATTTTCCATTTTTTGAATTGCGAAAGGAATCAATCCCACCTCAACGGTTCAGAGGATTATTTCCTATCAATTCGTGTTTCAATGGATAATTAACTTTTAGACACAATCTGGCAATGTTGTTTTAATTTTAACTTGAATGTATTTCTTATCGGCCTTAATGATTGTATTCTGTCTTATATTTTGGTTTCTTTAGAGTTAATTTACTATCTAGTTTGTTTATGATCTACCTTGTTTTTTTTGTCTCACACTAACTCACTTTTCTTAAATTTCACTACTCTTTACTTTTCGCAATTTTTTTTTTCACTACACTACCCAATTTACGAGAAAAATTGTAGGTGAATTTATAATTGCGACTGGTTGATTTGGTGCCACGTTGCCACACCGCCATAGATAAACAAGATCCATTTTTATTTCTGCGCAAGACAGTTGGCAAACTTCACGTGGTTTCTTTTTATGTGAAACGGAGACAACTTTTTCGTCGACAAGTATGCAGCGAGCATACTGACGAAGAAAAACAAAGAGCAGCTCGTTCAGTGCATTATTTTATTACTGTCTATAAGTTTATTTAAAAAAAAACCTTGACGATTGTAGCGCACTGTCTCCTTCTCCGTCAGGAACAGAAGTTGACAATACTCCTGTGGTGAAACAATAAGCAATAGACACGATGAAAAATTATCAAACAACAAACAACTATTAACCTATATTATATATTATTAAATATGCAAGCACAACAGTTAAAATAACTTTAAGAGTACACTGAAGCAAAACCAACTAAACTCAGACACTATCTGTCATTATAAATCAGCATAACCTCAATATTAAGTACCGCGTGTTCTGAACGCTTTGCTTATTATTTTACCACCGGCCACCGCGGGCTGTTGTCAAAATAGTTTGTGACGTCACGTGGACATGCCCTATAGGTAAACACTAATACGTTTACAAGTATCTGTCTAATTGCTGCCGTAGATTTATTTCTGGATTTATCTGTGGTTGCGCACAGATCCCTAATAAACCATGGTCCATCACTATACATCTCGCTATACCTTATAAATATTAATTTTTTATTTAAACCAACATTTAGAACAGTTAATTTTAAGTATTTCATTTTATGAATGTTTTAAAAGCAATTATTTTTGGGCAAACTAATACTGCTTCTTATGTTCATGTTCAACTAAGTAGATCTTTTAGGTCTCAGTGAATGTCACCCCAAAATACATACAGACATATGTATGTTCATGGAAAATCTGACATATTATTACATGCTTATAATTTACAATTAATAAAATTACAAAGTTGGTAAAATATTTCCTTTGTTTGATAAACAATTTATTATAAATGTCGCTTTCAATGAAAAATGTATGAGTAATTTTTATTTCATACAAATAATTTTTTGTGGAATGTTTACGTTTAAGATAATAGAAGTAAACTGGTTTTATTATGATAATACATTTATTTTCCATATTATATTATCATTGTTACCGGATTTAAAAGCCTACTATTTCCAAAAAAATATATCTAATAAGAACAAACGTCAGGTCCAGCAATTATGACGTTGCCGGAAGGTGCCGAACTGATAGTAGGTAGACACTTTTAGCTTGTCATAAGTTTTTACACGTATCCGTATTGGAGTTACGTTGACGTAAAGAAATTGGCAAGAAAACCCTTTTAGCAGAAAACGTATCGCTTCGTTCTGTTTTTAATTGTATAACCTCAAAGTTTTTTTATTTTACCTTTTTATATTTTTGTGAAACCTAAAATGGGGGTGATATTAAATAATCCATTGCTGCTAGACGAGGAAAATGATGTAATATAGCACAAATGGCACGGAATACTGACTTTGGTCAATATACGGATACGTTTAAGTATACTGAGTAGGGTACGTAACAATACGTTCAACGCATCGTATCGGCTGAGACGTAACGGGTCTACACATGCGCAGTTCGTTACGTATACGGATACGTTAGAAACTTGACAAGCTAAAAGTCTCTATTATGTTCAACGCATCGTATCGGCTGAGACGTAACGGGTCTACACATGCGCAGTTCGTTACGGATACGGATACGTCAGAAATTTAAGACAAGCTAAAAGTCTCTAGTGACTGAACAGTTTTCTTATAGACGTTCCGGACAGTCACAGTCACAAAGGATATTCAGAAATGTCCTCTACAAAGGGACGTGTTTCAATTATCCCCGTTTTATGGAGATGCTTTTTTAGTCGACAACGACCACTTACAACTCCTGTAAAGTATAGATTACGTCTTATCATGGTCAGATATTATTTCTCAGCTTTCTCAGAGTATTGTAGTCAATTTATTGTGGGAATGTTCTTTTATGGAGGCAGTTGATTCTGATAGACTTAACAAGCTTTTCGACGTGTGGTGTATCTCTAATGTGATCACATGCTATAATAATAATAAGTTTATTCATCATCATAAACAATTACAAAATAATTATAGAAACAAGATTACAAAGACAAAATAAAATAATTTTATGAGAATAATTTGATATCTGGCTGACAAACAAACCGATTTACCCACTAAGGCAATGCCTGAGTGTGGGGAAACTAAGGCATGGTTAGCTCGGTGTTCGTAACAGTAAGTACATACAATGAGTAAAACAAATAGTGTTAAATAAAAAAACAAAACAGATAAGAAAAGTGACAGATATAATTTGAATATGTAAAAATTTTAGAGATTATGAATTGAAAACATTAAATAAAATGACTAAAACTAAAATAGGACCAAAATAAATACACTTAATACCTAATATTACATTACAATATTTTCAACCCCTATTAGGTTCAATTAGATCTTTAATTGCAGATCTTTCTTTTAACCAAAGGTAATTTTTAACTTTGTTTTTAAAAGAAAAAACACTTTTTGCATCCTTTATTTCTTTTGGGAGGTAGTTGTACACTCTGTTGGCCAAGTATTCAAAAGATCGCATTGTAGCAGTTTTTAGAGTAAATACTGTTTCAAGGGATTTCTCTTTTTTGTATCTGGTATTATGTGCATGATCTACATAAACTAGAAATCCCCTTCTCTTGAATTGCTGTACTGCAATGTTAAAAAAATAAAGCTGCCGCTTATCCATTACTTTATTATCTTTATATAATACATCAGATGGAAACAATCTTGGTTTTTTAAAAACTGTTTTTGTAGGACTTCTACTTTCTTAAGGTGAGTATTTGCAATACCTCCCCAAGCCAATATCCCATATCTCAGACGAGATTCTATGAGTATATAGTTTTCTCAACTGATGAGTGTCTAAAATATTCGCTAAGTTTTTAAATTTAAACAACATACTGCGTAGTGTTTTTTGTATTTGATTACTATGAAATTTCCATCGTAAATGACTGTCAATTGTTACTCCCAAATATTTAAAGTTATCTGATGAATGCAATACAATATTTTCATTGTGACCTTGTATAGTTAAAAAGTTATACGGAGGTAAAAAAGAAGCTAGACATGTAAAAGGTAAGTAGCAAGTTTTATCGTAGTTTATGGATAGCTTTTTTGTTTAAAGCAATCAAAATTTTTTATAAGATCACTTTCTGCTTTTTCTTTTAGTTGCATCCAAGTATCTGCATTATACACTATTGCAGTATCATCAGCAAAGGAGATCATCTCACCACTATATTGAAATGCCAGTAAATTGTTTAAATATATTATAAATAAAATTGGTCCTAACACTGTCCCTTGCAGAACTCCACATTCTACTAATTTCTGATGCTGATCAAACTAAAGACATGAATTTTTAATTTAACAAAAAATACAATGCGTAACATAATAAAGCTAAACATTCTCTCGTCTAACAAAGTCTCCAGTTTGTACAAGTTTTTAGCTGTTTGCTGTATAGTCCTGCGACACCTTGCGGTTCTGCTAGTATGTTTACAAGTATTTTGGCAGTTAAAAGTGCCAGCTCCCCTCTCTTGAGTAATTTAATGTTTTTCTTTAATGTGGTATACACTTGATAATTTATGAAGTGATTTAGGGCAAGTGCGTGACTGCAAAGGAGAACTAAACAGATAACTTATCTTTCCCGAGATAAGATTAAAAAACAAAACCCACCAAAGCGAAATATTCCATCAAATTGGAATCATATAAATATAACTCATTGCTAATGCTGATGTTACAAATGCTTTTTATTAATTTACGGACCATCCATTACCCCTCATAAACGACGACAAACACAAAGAAATCGATTGGACCTGACGTGGTGTTTGTAAATAGGTTTGCTAAGCGCGAGTGAATAAAATTTTAATATCACCATAAATAAAAGTATGTTGAATGAAACACCCCAAGATATTTGTGCGATAATAACAATAATTGATTATTTCATTATACTTTTGTGAAATCTTTAAGGAATTTTGGAAAACTGGTTTGGATTTTCAACAACACGTGGTTATACGAATTGAGGTATGTGTCTTTACCACATTTATTTTACCATTAATTTTATGCTTTCTATCGCTTTTTATCTTAAACATACTCCCATAACCATAAATACTGGTATTGCAATACATTCATAAAAATATATCCCAAGGATACAAGTCTGGCGATCGTGCGGTCTATTTACCAGTTATTAAACGGCCTGGAAATACTCGATAACTGTAGCAAGGATCGGAAGCATTATCAATTCCCTCTTTTTTGCCTCTCTTGTTCTGTGTATGTCTTTAATTATTTCGATTGAATATGGCAAACAGCTTAAATAGTTATTTGCCAGGTAAGTGCGGAAAGTGATAGTCGACGTTGAGTTATTTCAGTCGAATGCGGAAATGATACTTTCTGCAAGTATTATTTAAAATGAATTCACGTACAAACAAAGCACGAAGGTAATTCTTAGATTCAAAGTATAGAAAAATGCGCCGAGTATTCCTTTCTTTTATGCTTTTGGACCTTCGAGCCTTGAGCCATTCCATGAATAGCCTAGCTTTTCGTAGCGATATCGAAATTGCAAGCTGTCACACAGCACAAAATGAAGGCAAATAATTATTTCAGCCTCAGTACCTACACTTTTTGTTTGCGTTCCAACACAGTTATTTATGAAACTTGTGTGTATAGTAACCCTAATATTGTCACCATCACATGAGCCGGAAAAGGGACTTTACACACGAATTGTAAAATACTCTTGTTCTCAGTGTGTTAAAACTGTAAGCATTTACCACGATCCTTAGTGTATGCCAGAGTTAGCAGTCACCTTCAAGGTCGGGCTTCGATCACTTCTTGTTCTTGTGTATTGCTCGACAAAGTAGGTAGATTCCGGTAATTTCACCAATCGACCAACTGCGTTTTTATATTCATTGGTGGATTTTAGAACTGACATGTTCATTTATTACTGTTGCATGAACTAAAATTGCAATCCATTCCACCGCTTTTTCGAGGTAGTGGATAAATTTGGTGGTTAACAAAATGACAGCTTAACCTCAAAAAATTAAAGATTTGAAACAGAATCAACCAGGAATTTGTCTACATTCACTAAACTGCTTTGTTATTTCAAAATTCACCTTTGTGAAGCAACTGTCATTATTATTATGGAGTTAACGTTTTTTTTAAACTAAATCAACCACATTGGAATTCGTGGTTATAGAATATAACGAGTTAGGTATGGGAATTTTCTTTATAATTTTTTTATTGCCACAGCTAGGGAACGTCAATGGTTATTTATTTTTACATATTGCGTTGGTTTTTATTTATTATCTTGATGGGCTTATTCATATCCGCCTTAAGACTCGATAAATAGATACATGTTTAATAATGTTTGATAATAAAATAGCTTTGCAGGAATTAAAGGAACTATTTATTCAACACATATGGGTTATTCTGTATTTAATCACCTTCTTTATCTACAAATTACTGAAAATATTTTTATTGATACACAATTTTTTCTCCTTCATTTGTTAATATGGCACCATTTCAATACTGAATTAGCCACTTTAGCAGAGTAGCAAATGCTACGAGCCCCGCAGTGGAAATGAAATATTTGCGAAAGATCGCAAGTGACCAAATATGAGCGACGTGGAAATAAAGAAATCAGTGACCACTGAAACAGGAACCTATTTCATCAAAGATTGAAAACAAGCAATTGAACTGGTATGGACACATTGTAAGAATGAAAGAAAACAGGTTTTTTTTTCTAAGGAGCCGTCCCTTCGCCGGTACCACCTCAGCCTCCTGGGCTTATTGTGGATACTCCCAGTGTTCTGACTACAACCTTTTCAGCCATTCCGTTCCCTGTATTAGCTCATACAGGTTCTTTGCTGGTTGGTTGTAGAAGTCTTCTGGAGTCATTTGGGGTCTACCATACAGTTTCCTCACAGTTGCATAGTATATACAGAACTGTTTCGGTATCCTTTTTGCATATTCTGCATGTAAGGTCTCCGTTGTACAGCCCTATTTTGTTTAGGTGTTCCTTTGTGGGAAAGTGTCCCGTAAGTAGCCCCATTATGGTGCGTAGTTTGTTCCTGCTCATTGAGAGCAGTTCTTTCGCTACTTTTTCTGACGGTTCTTTTCTGAATTTCTTCCCATGTATTTGCCTGGTAGTATTCTTCCAGTGTTTATTGTGTTGTTCTTTCAACCACCCTTTTAACCATGACCTCGTTAAGCATCTGGGGATGCCCACAGCAGGTTCGGGTCCGTTCATCAGAGTTGACGATCCTACTCTTGCGAGTTCGTCAGCTTTTTCATTGCCTGCGATTCCTTTATGACCTGGAACCCACTCCAGTGTTACACTGTTCCGAGTCGCCAGTCTTCTAAGTTCTTCACCGCATTCCCATACTAGCCGAGATGTCACCCTATAGCTTTGAAGTGCTTTAAGGGCGGCTTGACTGTCACTGTAGATCCTGATCTGCCTGTTGTTGTAGGCTTTCATATTATTAGCCCTTGCACATGCAAGTATTGCATAGACCTCTGCTTGAAATACAGAAGCGTATTTGCCAAGCGAGACGATCCCTTCATATTTGCTCGTCTTGCTGTATATGCCCGCTTCGGTACCGAGTTCATTCTTTGATCCGTCTGTATACCAGATCAGTTCATTCGCTCTACTAAGTGGTGGTGCGTTCTCTTCCTCAAGCTTCTTTCGATCTTTGATGACAATCTCGAAGTTCTTGCGAAAGATATATTTGTTGGTCATGTGGTCTGTTGGCATTTTGAAAATGTCATCATCCACATGCCTTATCTCTGTGT
>CAJUYI010000296.1:123459-182898 GCA_910591695.1 Galerucella pusilla
TTCTAATATAGTTATCAATAGCCTTTTCCATCGTTTTGAGTACAAACGATGTTAGACTAATTAGTCTAAAAGATTTGGGGTTTGTTGTGTCCCTTTTTCCAGTTTTTGGAATGAAGGTTACTATTGCCCTTATCCATGTTTCAGGTATATAACCCAGTTCTAAGCTGCTTCGACTAATTCTAATCAGATGCCGTAGAATTTCGTCTTGTCCTTTCTGGAGCAATGCTGGGAAAATTCCATCTGCTCCTGGTGCCTTGAAAGGTGAAAAGGTGTTCATGGCCCATTTCAACCTATCGTTACTACAAATGTGCCATTGTAATACTTTATCTCGAAGGCCTATTGTGAACTTCGAGAGGATTATCTTCCCTATTTGGGGTACTCCCTGGAAAATGAGATTCTAGTAAGAGTCGAACTCTTTCCCCCTCATTTTCGGTATATTCACCATCTGGCTTCCTCAAAGCCTATTGACATAGTTCTTTGTACTTATGAGAACTCCTCTCCAATGCAGAATTTCCAAATAACATTTAAAAATATGCCACATTAAAAGCGTGTGTTTTTCTAGCCAACTGGGAAGTTGAATTTCTCTATTAGTGGTTAATAATTTTCTATGAATAACCTAGGTCATTAATCGGCAAATTCAAATATTTTGAAAATCCAGGGATAATAGTTCAACAAAAACTTGTGCAACATAATTTTGTATATTGTCTTTAACATATTTGCTGTTTGAAGTTACTTATCAAAATAAAATTATTTGTATAAAAATGCCATTAGTTTAAAATTCGCGCTCATCCAAAAATGACTGATGACATAACTAGTACATTCATAATATATCGAAAACTGACAGTGCACTTGTCAGTCAGACGACGAAGTAAACGCTTCTCGTGGTGCGTTTGTGAATTATTTTCAATTTTTGTCTTAAATTTGGCTAGTAGTTGAAAAAATTGTTTATACACCATGGTGTTGAAGACATTTTTAAACCTCGCTCCTTATTCCTTGGTATCTCAGTGCTCGAACAATAATAATAATAGTCTTTACCACCTTGGTGTTTACTACACTATTTTACATACACATACATACAGTTTGTATAGTTTAGTATCCAAAGATGAAGGGCGGAAGGGGCGACTACCTTCAAAAGGGCCCATTTTAAACTCGATTTTTTCACTTTTTCGCCCTTAGTTGTGAAAACATCAATATTTTCCTCAGGTACCGCTCTAGCCTTTCAGTATAATTCTGGGCAAAAATATAAAATATATTTGTAAGGAGATTTGATAATCTAAAATTAAATGAAATTATAAATACCTACACAAATTTTAATTTTTCTTCAATAGAACTTATTCGTAGAAGATAAAAAATCTTGATTTAGTTTTTTGTTTTATTTCAGGCAGTTCAATTTTAATCAGTTTGGATTAACCGACAAAATTATGGTCTAGTAATACGCAAAATGAAAATAGAACACTTCAAAAAAAGACTGATTCACAAACACCAAAAACCTGTTTTGGAAACACCTCGGCCAACTTCCCCCAAAGAAGAATTAGATGAAGAGACTTCGTCAAATTCATCAGGTTGCTCAGGTGTGTCAAACTCTAACGACCAAAAGCAGGAAAAGAAAAAAGATAGTGCTTTACAATCAAAAGTTTCCAGAAAAAGAACTGTTTGCAGAAGTAAATTTAGGCATAACAGTTTGAAGATATTTAAACTTGGGACAAGTAAGTACCTACCTATTATATTATACCTAACACTAGAGGACCCCGACAGACGGTTTCATACCCTAACTTTTTCTTGTCAATAATAACAAATGTTGCAAATCTGGACCATTTTCGTTTCGATAAAAAAAATGGCTTCCCTAAAAATCCTACTTTCCTCAATTTTCATCCAATTTTACGAGCAAATTAATTTGTTAATTGAACCCACTGAAATTGCCGTACCAAAAAAAATAAAACTAACTAAAATCCAAAACCAAAAATTTGTGTCCAAAGGTGTCCCTTGAAATTAAATTATGTTCCACAAACGTTTACTTTGGAATTCAATAATAGTATTTTTTTTAGTCGGTATACTTTTTTTGCTCCACACTTTCAACTGCCTTTTTTTCAGCACCAAATTCCAAATTTTGGTTTATTTACAAAAATAATGGAGAATATATAAGATTGGCATGTATTTTAGGTTGAAAAGTCTTATAATTATAATTTCTTGATAGAATGAATATCTCTGCTAACAATTTGAGGAGTAGTTCGGTGTGAACACGATTCCAACGCTATCTATCGGGACCAATTGTGAATCTAAACCAATCAGGGACTCACCCAAACACACACACAATTTCAACAACATGGGACCGACCGTAATAGATTAAATTATACATATAAAAATTTTTGTTGGTCCACTCAGTAAATAATGTACTTTAGTTTTAACTCACCATCTATCAAAATGTTTGGCTCCAATTGAATATTAATCTTTTGATCATATTTAATTATACAGGGCGTTGAACAGTATACCTAATTTTGAAGTATGAAGCTTATAAAACTGCATATAACTTTCAAATATTTTATGATAACAGACCTACCAAACCTCATCGCAATAATCAATCACCCTGTATATAAAGAAGATAGATTATTATAAAACAAAATAGGGAAGACGTTGTTTGATGAATCAGTGACTTAGTGAATTTGAATGGAAGACTGATTACGTTAACTGTTTGTAGTCTATCTGTCATATTTTAGGTAAATTAATTTTTCACAAAAAGGTGAAAGGTGAATGTCGACCCAAATCTCGATCCCTTCCTTACCACCCAGCCATCTCTTTAGGTTCGGAGCCAGGATATAGTTACAGGGAGCTGAATCTGGAGAATAGGCTGTATGAATTTTTGCACAGTATTTTAGGTGGCGGGTGTAATTTAGGCGCTAACCATCCTTCTTTACCTGTCTGACCAATAAGAGTAGATAATAAATATGTATTTTCAGCGCTAAGAAGTGCATGTAGGTCGAGTCATAAAATAACTCTTATCTTAATAATTTAACCACCAATATTTGGAAAAACCCAATAGTTTTCTATTTCTTATTATCTGATATTTTTAATAGTTACACTTTGATCAACCGGGTTTGGGCCTGGGTTTTCTTGTTTTTTTTAGTTTTCTATTTCTTATTTTCTGATATTTTTATACATAGTTACACTTTGATCAACCGGGTTTGGGTCTGGGTTTTCTTGTTTTTTTTTTTAGTTTTCAGTCGGTTAGCGCCCAAAATACACATAGGATTAAAATGACCCTTCGGTCTTGGCGCCTAGTTTACATGTTGTAAAAAGTGCGCCCAAATTACATCCGCCCATTTTAGGGATTAATAACTAGATATTTTTGTATGTTGTTCAAATATCTGATTTAATAACCTTCAAAACAAAATTAACTACGTATATATTATATAACAAAGGTAAACAAATTAATCTAATCATACGATAAAAAAACTGTAGGTATAAATACAAGTTCCATATAAATTAATCAATTTTAAAGATAAGATATTAAAAATCGGGATATATTAAGAATCGTTAACATAACATAGAGCATTTTATACAGTGCTATTCAAAAGTCCCCTCCCCCCTCGTATCTTTTGAACGGCTACACATTAATAAAATTCGGAGGGTAAAAATAAAGTGTTGTGAACTTCTCAACGAATGGTAACAGGTGACGTAATAGTAATAGATGACGTCACAGTGCCACTTTGGCCAATAATTTTAAATAGGACCTTATGGCAAGTGAGATCTCGTTTGAAAGGCATTGACATTGGCTACATAGCCATATTAATTTTGTTTGGGCTTAAACTAATTTTGACGGATAAATTATATAAATCCCAAAATTATTGGAATTATTGTTTTAAATTTAATTAATCAAATACCAACAATGGATTCTTATAGCAAGTGTTCGAAATGTGCTCCGTCAACTTCCTGACAGTAATATATCCTATTAGTAAACTCTTGTCGTATTCGTTCGAATGTGTTAGCTGAAATTGTATTGTATTCTTCAATAATTATTTCTTTCAAAACACCAATGCTATCTGGTGCCGTAGTATAAACCTTGGATTTCAAGTACCTACATAGAAAAAAAATCTAATGGTGTCAGATCTGGTGACCGAGGTGGCCATTCTATAGGACCTTGCCGGCCGATGAACCATCTACCTCGATATTCTTCATCCAGCTAATGTCTTACTGCACCATAATAATGTGCAGGAGCACCATCTTGTTGAAATATTATCCCAGATGGCCGAATTCATCTGGATTATCTTCCAGAATTTCAAGAATTAACGGCTCAATTGCATTTTGTAATATCTCCAGATACACTTCACCGCATAAATTTGAATTTAGGAAGACAGGACCAACTATGTGGTTTCCCAAAATACCTGCTCAAACATTGACTTTTTCTGGAAATTGGGTATGTTGTTCACGAAAGGTGTGGGTTGTGTTACTCCTTACATTTTGTGTATTCACATTTCTATTGAGGCAAAAAGTTTTTTCGTCACTAAAACAAATTGTTTTTGTGTAATGTGGGTTTTGCTAATTTTATTTGTCATACATTCACAGAATTCGAGTCTTCTGTCGGGGTCGTCATCCGAAAGGTGGTGCACCAATTTAAACTTGTATGGATGAAATTTATTTTTAGCCAACACTCTCTGTACTGTACTTTTACTTACTTCACAGGTAGACGCAACTTTAGTTGAGAAAGTAGGGTTTACTACCATTTCAGCAACTATATAAATTTTTTTATCATCACTAAATGTTGGTCGACCAGATCGTTTGGCATCTTGAACACTACCTGTTGCTTCAAACTTGTGAAGAAGCTCCCTCAAATAAGTTCTCAAGATAGGGCGATCTGGGTCATGGATATTCTTTCTAGATTCACCAATTATTAAGATAGCTGCTACTTTGTCGGCTTGAGTACGTACCATTTTGCCTATGTAAACTTTTGAACGTCTCGTTAAACAATAATAAAATTAAATATTTAAGCTATTTAGAAAAACTTTACAAAGCAACAAATACTATTAAATTAAAAACGTTAATTTTTTTGACAACTAACCAGAGGCGGACTGAAAAATCTTCAATATTTAAATGTGAAATAATAATTTTGGTATTTATTTAATTTATCCCTCAAAATTAGTTTAAACCCAAACAAAATTAATATGGCTATATAGCCAATGTCAATGCCCTTCAAACGAGATATCACTTGCCATAAGGTCCTATTTAAAATTATTGGCCATAGTGGCACTGGGACGTCATCTATTACTATTACGTCATCTGTTACCATTCGTAGAGAAGTTTACAACACTTTATTTTCACCCTCTAAATTTCATTAATGTAAGTGTATACTTTTTAATAGCACTGTATAGGTATATTATATACAATAAAAATCTTATCAGTTCGGTTTGTCCTGATGATTAAAAATTCATGGTATACCTGAATATAATCAATGGCTCTACGTAAAACAATCGTCAGTGAAAAACAATAAGGATAATAGTCAAATAATTATTATACGATTATTGAAATGGTCTTATTTTTGAAATATAGTCTTCAAGTCTGCAGTAGAATATTTCGGACTTGAACATTTAGTAAATGACACAAAGTTGTTCCTTGATGCATTTTCTGATTGTCTCTATAATACTATTTTATTTTAAAGGGGTGATCATTTACTGGTATATGAAAGGTTGTTATCACCATTTTTTCCGGTCCACTAATATTATAAAAGTTTTTCCATAGTCCATTAATCAATACTTATGGGACCATTGCGTGGAGTAGTAGAACTACAAGAAAAAACCTCTCCATAATTCAAAGACTAGCCTGTATATGCATTTCAGGAGCAATGAGAACATGCCCAACGGCGACCAACCTTACACCACTTCATAGTGGTGGAAAATGTTGCAGAAAGAATAAGATACAGACTATCATTAAATCATTGAAAAAACCACCACCTTACTTCTTAGCAACCAAAAACCCTGGAACTAGAATGGATGGAATGGATTCAAATACCATTACCAGACTTGGAAAAAACGCCATTCAATGGTACAAAGACGACTCAAAAACAATAGAAGGAACTGGGATAGGAGTATTCGGGCCAGGTGCCAAACACTCTGAAAGCTTGTGGAAAACCCCAAGTATCTTTCAAGCGGAAATAATTCTGCTATATCCTAACAGTGAATTCCTGGACACACTGGAAATGACATAACAGATGAACTAGCAAAGAAGGGGACTGAAACACCCTTTTGAGGGAGGACTAGTACCCTCTTGCGGTATAAACTGCAATGTTATATTGGAAGAAATAGGCAAAGCAGGAAATGAGAGAGAGAAGATCTAACCATTCGAAAGATCTAGTAGGACTTAGGGGACATTGCGGCTGAATGGGCACGTAATATGGCTCAAAATAGTGGAGGGAGGAGAATGTAAATTCTGTATGATGGAAGAACAAACCTCCATCTACATACTTGTGGATTGCACAGCTATTCAGAATCCTGACTACTAGATGACTACTAGATGACTACTAGATAGAAGAGGGACACCTACCTAGGTAAAGCCTACTGACAGCCTACAATTCCACCGTGCAATAGGCCTTTTCCTCGGAAACTAAGTGAAAGTAAGGGAACAATAGATCTTTTAGGTCTCCATGAATGTCACCTCAATATACATTTATACATACATATTCCAGAGAATCCTTTTGATTGCCCCAAACCCAGTTACTCTCTTTTATCAAGCCCACCATTTCATTTATATAACTCCAATAACTCGATATCTTGGGGTAGGTACTGACATCCATACTAGACGCTGTTCGCGTAAACCACTCGGGTACTGCTGATCTGCTTGTATTAGTTTTTGAGCTAACGTTTGAATTGATAATGCTTTGAATTGTTTCAGGTTTTCCAACATCTCTATGCAAATCAAAAGAACCGTATAATGTGAGTACGGAAAAAAATCTTCAGCTTTGTTGTGAAAATAAAGAATCCCTACCATACAACAACAACAATCTTACCAGCAAAGACGATCCATTCGAAACAAACAAATTCGTTAACAACGAAAGTATAACAGAACAAATAATTTATTCTATAGATAGTAATAAGAATAATGGTAAAGATTTGCAAAGATCGTATTCGTATGATGGTTATGCAACATCTAAACTGCCTGGAAAGCATATTTTGCCACCAACAGTTCCGGAAATTCCTTTTAAAAAGCAGAATAACTCTTTACGCAGAAACTCAAATGAAAATCAACAAATTTTTCCAACCAGAAATACGAAAAGTTTTCCAATTGATAACGATATTTCTTTTAAAATACCAGCGTTTCAAAATACATCAATAAACCGAATATCTACGGAAAGAATATCGCCAGATTCAACTTCTGCTGTGGAACCAACAGTATCTTCACCTGCGAATACATTGTACAATGGTATTGCTCCTACTATGTTAAATATGTCTCCATACATTCCTAAAGGGTTACCTTTGAACGTATCACTGCCTTCTACCCCCTCAATAAATCCAATAATAAATAGAAATGAACCTGAGAAGAGCCGTAACTTCTCACCTCCTTCATCGTATCCAAAGGATTTTCCCAACTTTCCAGAAGGTAGCAATCCTCAAAGATTTGTAGAGAGCATATTAACCAAAGGAAATAAAAGTTATCCCCAGTTTAGCTGTAATTCAACAGATGCTCCTATTAATTTGTCGGTTAAAGAAGGGAATCTCTTGAAACTGATGGATCCGAACTTTTACGCCAAATATCAACACATTTTAGACGTTGTAACCACAGGATTAGACGAGTTGAAAGTTGATTCCCTACCAGGAGGTACTCGTTTTCCATTTCCTCATATTCACAACCAAATTAATAGACTCAACAATTCGAATAACCTACAATCTGTGGTGCACGAACATCAAAAAGTACTTAAGGTAACAGTGGCAAAATCAATGTTACCCATGTCACGTCGTCTAATGCAAATTCCGTTTAATGCTGAAATTTTAGCCGTCTTTAATTACTTTTATCAATATTTACAGCTTACTAAGATAACCATAGACGTTACAATAGAATTAAAACAATTTATAGACGATTTAACAAATGAGATCATTTCGTTTTTAACAAAAATGCTCTTCAACGATACGGGCATCAATCCAACTTTGAGACGATATACAATAAAAATTTTAACGCAGGATTTGGACTCACATGTTCCTTTGATAAACGACGTTTTGCATATTATACCTAAAAAATATTTTGATTCCAATTGGATGAGATATTTCCTGGCCGTTTTGAAAAAGGGTGGATCAAAACAACGTAATATTAAACCAATGAATAGTGCGGTCAATTTAAATTCTTATGAAGAAACATTTAAGAATAAAAAACCACGCACTAGTCGACTTAACGGTAATAAAGATAAAAGTGGACAAACGACTGAGAAAGTAACAAACTTTAAACCATCAAAAAGAAACGCACAACGGACGGATCCAGCAAAACTCTCATATAAACCTAAATCTTCTAATGTTACAGCTGCCAATAGAAAAGTTTGTTCTCAAAGCAATACAAATCCGCCAATACAAATAAACTATTCGCAAAAATCGTATAAGAATAATCCATCAACAGCTAATAAAACCGATACGTTAAGAAGTATTATAGATAAAACGACTGTAATAGTACAAGATAATTCTATGGAAATCACAATCAGTGACAAAGATGCTCAAATCCCTATAAAAGATACTACTGTTGTTGATAAACCAGAAGTTACTGTAGAAAAATTACTAGCGTGCAAAATTGAAATTAAAAAAGAACCGGTACATGTAGCGGAAGTGAAAAAGGAAAAAAATGATACATTTAGCGAAGATTTGAATTTATTTAAGGAACTTTTGAGAAACGAAGACAAAGAGGTTTACCAAAAAGTTTTGAAGAAACTCGTATGGATGAAGCAGACGAGTATTACCAGTGACATCATTACAATTGAGGACGAAGAAGGTATGTAATAGTATATTATACACCAAGGTGGTGAAGACTATTATTTGACCGAGCACCAAAATTATTTCGCGACGGGATTTGCTCCGAGGCTTGTAAATGTCTTCACCACCTTGGTGTATATACAGTTTTTTCCACTACCAGCCAAATTTAAGACAAAACTTAAAAATAACTCACAAACGCACCACGAGAAGAGTTTTTCCCGACGTCTGATTGACAAGTACACTGTCAGTTTTCGATATATTATGAACGTACTCGTTATCACGATACACTTACTCACGGTGTGTTCTTGCGCATGTAGCCGACAGCGTGTGAAATCATGTGGGAATCTCAATCGGTAATGTACAATGCTAAATACATGGGAAATACTCTGTTTGTGTTTAATTTTCATGCATATTTCCACTTTATTAATGATTATTTAAATGCAACATGGTTTTTCAGATATAATATTAAATATTACTTTATTATCAGTAACTTAGTTATCTTTTTTTGATAAGTACAATGATGCTGGGAGTTAACAATGTACAAAACGTGTAGGTGATATAGGTGATATATATTTTTTACATTTTAAAAAGATTTGAAATATTTGAAATATTTTATATTTCATATTTTCACCATTATATTTTATTTATTATACAAGACTCCTTAAAAAGGTGTCACTGTGATACGAAACGAGCCAAAGGCGAGTTTGGTATGGTTAATGCGAGTGTATTAATAACCATTACATGAAACTTGCATACACTATTATTTCTACGAAAAAGAAATTTTATTTGAAAAAAAATATAATAAAATGCACAAACCGGGTCTCGAACCACCCTACGGGACCACATTAAACTAATATAATACGTATATAGGTATGTTACTGTTATACAAAATTAGTAATAAATTATTGTAAATAAAAATTAATAAGTTTAAATATGTATTTACCTTGGTCATTAAGTATTTTTGGTCCGGTTCTAGACATTCTACAGAAAATATTGGGTCTGCCTACTTGGTTATTTAACCCTAGAGTACCAATATGATTTGATTATTCCGTAATACTAATACGTCGTAAAATTTACGACTTTAAATTAAAACACATTTTAAAAAAATCAAAATATATTTTCCAACAGAAATTGTTGGAACACGCTGTGCATCCTTTTACAACGCTTTTACATAGTAGACTATGTCTTATGTTTTTATTCTTAAAATCCCATTACTATCTTTAAAATACTCAAATTTACGCATTCCTTTCAGATTTTTACCTAAATCTTTCCTTTGCACTATTCTTAAAAGATATGTTTCTGCTCTTTCAAGTTCTTCTGTGCTAAGATGTACGTATTTGTTTCTTCGTTTTGCTTCAAGGCACTTTTTACTTAATTTGTTTTTTAAATTATTACCATATCTCAAAATCCATCCAATAATTCTTTTAATTTTGTTATATTCTGAAACTTGGTTTATTTTCTGCCAAAATACTTCATCTACTGAAATCTCTACTAAATTTGAGCATATGACATTTTCTTGTTCTTTCTCAATTTCTTCTTCTGTAGCATATATTTTCCCTTTTGGCCATTTTTCTTTACTTTCTTTTAGCCATTCTGGACCTTGCCACCATTTTTTCTCCATAAGCTGCTTTCCACTGCAACCACGTGATAAAACGTCGGCAGAATTCATTTCTCCCGGTACGTGACACCATTCATCTGCTTTGCTATATTTCCTTATTTCTTTGATCCTATTTCCAACAAAGGTATTCCACAACCCCTTTGTTTTTATCCAGGTCAAAACGATCATGGAATCGCTCCAGTAAGTAGTTTCCAGGTTTTTGAAATCTTCTACTTCTTTAACCGTTTCGACTAGTCTTACTCCTATTAAAGCAGCCATTAATTCGAGTCTAGGTAAAGTAACTGATTTTATGGGACTTAACCTAGTTTTTGCTAACAAAAGCCTAATAAAAACTGAATTTTGATTCTCAAACCTAAGGAAAACACAAGCCGCATAAGACAACTTTGATGCGTCTACAAAAACGTGAAGAGATTTTTGTGTTATCATTTCTTCATCTTCTACATTATTTATCAAATATCTAGGAATACTACAAAAACTTAAAAGATCTACACTATTCAACCAATTTTCAAATCGTTTTTTCAAATCCTCAGGCAATTTTTCATCCCACGTAAGTTTCAAGCTCCAGGTTTCCTGTAACATAAGCTTTGGTAACAATGTAAAAGGAGCTGTGAAACCAATGGGGTCAAAAACTCGCTGAGTTGCTGATAAAATACCCCTTTTTGTTCTAGGAATGTCTTCAAGTGAACCCAAATTTTTAATTTCGCATTTTAAAATGTCGCTTGCAAAGTTCCATTGTATCCCTAGAATAGAAATGATTTTAGTTTCCTTGTTTTCCTGGTGTACTAAATTATCATTATTTGGTTCGTTATAAGTCCACCCCCTTAAATCAAAGTTTGCTCTTGTCAAGATATCTTTTGACTCCCCCATAAATTTTTCCAAATCCTTTTCGTTTTTGACGCTATTAACACAGTTGTCAACATAAAATGCATTTAAAAGTTGTTCTGCTGTTTCTCTAAATTTTGTCTCGTTTTTCAAATGTAAATTTAGTGTAGCTGCTAAAAGAAACGGACTAGGTTTTAACCCGAAAACAACCCTGCAATGTCTAAATATTTTAATTTGTCGTTGTTCGTAATCTTTCCACCAAATAAAACGCAAATAATTCCTATCTTCTTCTTTAATACTAATTTGTAAAAATGCTTTTGCGATATCTGCTGTTACCCCTATTTTATGTAATCTAAATTTTAGAATAAGTGGAATAACTAGCTCTATCATATTAGGACCCTTTTCTAGTAGATCGTTAAGAGAATTACCGTTCTTATCTTTTTGTGACGCATCAAATACTGGCCTTATTTTTGTTGTGCAACTTGCTTCCTTTATGACCGCATGATGCGCCAAGTAGTGGTGTCCATCTTCATTTTCATATTCATCTAGCTCGACTTCTTCGATAATTCCCATTTGTTCCCATTCATTAAATATTTTGTCATAATCCTTAAATTTATTCATTGACAGTAAATGCTTTGTATTTGAAAATAATCGATTTTCCGCAAGTTTAAAATTTGACGTAATATTGGAAAACCGTCGACCCATGGTAGAGACACCTCGTACCTGTTTTCTTCATTCATTCTGGTGCTCTCCACGAATTTTTCCAGTGTCTGAATCTCCAATTCTTCCTGGCATTTTTTCTCTGCTGGTTCTTTTATGCCCAACACGTCTAAATTCCATAAATTTGCCAAAGAAGAATCAGAAAAATAAGTAGAGACAAACAAATTGTTTTTTATACAGCTTTGTTGACCCATTAGGGTCCAACCAAAATTTGTACCTACAGCTACTAGAGAATCATTTAATTTTAATATGTTTCCTGTAAGAATTTTTCCGAAAATATCTGCTCCTATTAATAAATTTATTTCAAAATTGTTAGAAGCAATGTCGTTTATCACTATGTTTTTTGATTTCAACTCTTTAATGATATTTATATCGTTTAGCTTTGGTATATAATGACATATTTTATTCTGTTCAAGCAAAGACATACCAATGTTAAAAGTTTCTTCTAAATTTTGAACATTTGCTTTAAATAATCTATGAATTTTTGGATCACTCCGCAAGCCGCCAAACATTCCCTGAACCATATTTTCCTCACCGATTTTAATAAGCCCTAACTCTTCAGCGCATTTTGATGAAATATACGAACGCTGTGAGCCGGTATCTAGCAGAGCCCTTACTGTTTTAGATCTATTATTATCAGAAACAATTTTGACATTAATTGTTTGAAGCAAAGTTTCTGAATTCACCGTTGTCATCGTTTGCTCAATTTTTTCCTGCCTATTTCCGTTATTTTCTTTCTCCTTCTCATGCAGATCAGGACACATAAGAGTGTGATGTTTTCGCGCGCATTTTATACATTTAACTGTATATTTGCAAGTTCTGAAACTATGATTGGGTTTCAGACACGAGAAACAACCTCTTTTGTTTGCTACTGTTGTCTTTTTCTGTTCCAATGTCATTTTTTGTGCTCTTATGCAATCCTGACTGTTATGAGTGTTTGTATCGCAAAATATGCAAGGAAAATTGGGCTTACCTTTGGGGAAAGTATTTTTTACATGCAACATTTCTACAGAGCACCTATCCGTACCCATTTTGACTCCATTGTTCAAAGAAAAACTGGTTTGTGCAAGCTTTATTCGCTCGTCTGCTTCCACTTCGGCTTTTAGGAACTGCAAAAGACCCTGTAATTCATCGATAAATTTATTATTAGTTAAACGGTTTCGTTCCCAAATTTTTAGCAATTCGTGTGGTATAGCTGACTCAACCAATGGTAAAAGCATTGCGGCGTATTTATCACTAGTCACACCCAATGTTTCCAGCGCCCTGAGCTGTGTCTCTAATTTATCATACAAAGTAGATAAGGCCATACCTGTTTTTTCCGGTGAAATATGTTGATTTAAAACTAGGCTTAAAAGTTCTCTTACATAAACCTGAATTAAAACTTCGTCTCGTGCAAACCTAGTTTTGAGTTGGTCGATGGCAAGCTTATAGTTGGTTGCTGAGGGTGGGAAACTTTCTATCAAATTTCGAGCTGGCGAGTTTTCTTCGGTGGATTGGATGAGGTACTGAAATTTGTCTTCATTTGGCAAATCTGGATCTTCATCTATTTTTCGAAATTGACCCCAAAAATTGATCCAATTCTTGACTTTTTTATTTCTAATTTTGGCAGGTTAAAATTTTTTGGTTTGTTCATTGTTCCTTTTTTAAACTCCATTTTTACTTCTTTCAAATTTTCTAATAAAAAATTGCATTCGCTTGTATATTTTGTTACCTCAGTGCAAAATTCCATTTCTTCTATTATTTCTTCATTAAAATCTTTGTCACTGGGTTCTTCATTACAAAGCAATTCTTTTATATTGTTGTCAAGGGAGAATACCTTTTCTGCTTTTAATAAAACTTGTTGCAGTAATTCATTTATCTTCTTCTTATCGTCCGATCCTACCTTCTCAATTTCTTGGAAATGTTTTCTTGCAGCGTCTTTGATTATTTTTCTCTCTAGTTTCATAGACTGCATTTTCTTCCTTTCAAATTACCAGGGATGCCAATAATGTTGGGTTCGCGGTTCTTTTAGATGAAATAAATTCTTTGAGAAGGTGACTTTTAAATTAACAAGGTTGGGCTAAGAATAAGCTTGGGGCCGGAGAATGTTGGAACACGCTGTGCATCCTTTTACAACGCTTTTACATAGTAGACTATGTCTTATGTTTTTATTATTACTGTAACTAGAATAATTGATATTGTCAGTTAGTTAGAAGTTGTCAATTAAAAAGTTAATTTAAAAGTCACCTTCTCAAAGAATTTATTTCATCTAAAAGAACCGCGAACCCAACAGAAATAATAGGTTTTTCATCTTAAACTAATCAAATAAATGGATAGGGTTTGAAAAAAAATGAATTATGCCGAAGAAAATGGACATTCTGGGCAACAATTTCTGTTGTGCTGTCCGCAGATTGCTCGTTTACACTGTACACAAAAGTTTGTTGTCATTCTTCTCAGACGGTTAGGGCAGAAGGAGCACACTGTCCGCTTCTTTGCCATAGGGTTATCTGGTTCAGGAACAGGCTGTATGTTTAGAATTTCGTTTATGTCCTGTCGAATATTGCGACGTAAATTGGGGATGTTCAATCTTTGGCGCATCCATGGCTCAGCAAGGCTTTTGCCCAAATTAAACATGAACTTCTAAATAATCTTCCTCCCAGTCACTTCCACTGTCCTCGTACGGTTCATTATAATCATCTTCTCCATTCATAATCTTTTCCATTTCTTGTTGCAACTGCGACGCAGTAAGTGGTTTATTTGCCATTTCTCAGTTTCTGAAATTAATAAATAAATAAATCTTAGCTTTATACTTTGAAATTTGCATTTTGTTTCTACAAATTATGAAATATTATTAGTCTACTTACACAATAAATCGAGTATTCAGCATAAAACAAAGAAAAACATTCACAATAATCTTATCGCTAATACTATCACTAACACTAAAGCGTCGTAATATTTACGACGCGATGCGTAATTTCTGCACTTCCGCTAAAAATCCGACTGACGTGGACTTACCCAACGATTATACACCCTACAGGATTGCTTATTTCCATTCAACTCTGTGTTCGCCTCGCTCAAGTCGGACGAATACGTCATCACTGGACCTAACCTTTTCAATTTTACGGTTTATCGTTTGTTTACAAAGTGTGTTTTGACGATATTTTATCGGTTTTTTCAATTTTGAAGGTGTTGTTTATTAATAATTGTCAATCAAGAAAGTCTATAAATACGAAGCACATTATTCCAGTGTAAATACAAAATTTTTGGATTCGCGTTTCAATTTATATATTTCCCCATGCAAGCAAACATTAAAATTAATTTAAAACTAAAACTTAGAACAGAGAACCATGTAATGTAGATGATCATGCAAAAAAATAAGAAATTAAGATTAAAGCTAAAACTAAAAAGAATGCCTTAGCTTGTCAGTTTCTGGCATAAAAATCTACATTACATGATTTTATAATGGTGGATTCATGCAAAAAAAAAATTAAAACTAAGATTAATTTAAAACTAAAACTAAGAAGATAAAACCATGTTAGTTTTTAATTTAAATCTCAATTTCTTAGTTTTTTGCATGAGCATGTACGTGTGATGTAGATGTTCATGCAAGAAACTAAGAAATTTAGATTTAAATTGAAAAATAACATGGTTTTATCTCCTTAGTTTTAGTTTTAAATTAATCTTAGTTTTAATTTTTTCTTGCATGAATTCACCTTTAGTTCTTAGTTTTAAAGTAATGTAAGTTTTAATTTTTGCTTGCATGAATGAACCTTTGTAAACTTCGAAAAATTATTAGGATTATTTATAATAATTATCAATCCCAGAGAAAAAAATGTTTGAAGAGAAAATGTGTGAGTACCACAAGAGATGATAGAGGTTTCAAGACATTGTTTATTAATAAATTTTTTATTAGTGCATAAGGCGTCTATTTTATTTTCCCCATGAGAAGAAAAATACATAATGCTGAGTTTACCCATCAATTAACCCATAAGTACATCTCGTAGTTTTGCTTCTGTTTCTGTACAAAATAAATTATAAGCGAGTTTCTTCAATTCAAAGTTATTGTTTCAAACGTCTAATTATATTTTATAACTACTTATACTACTAAATATAACTTTTTAAAATAACATATCACCAAAAAAATTTATTTATTATTATTTTTTGCAAATAAACTAGAGAAAAGTGGAAAATATTAACGATTGCAGTATATTTTAAATCGGTAGAGGTCCACTGGTGACGTAAGCACCGACGAAAGATTCAAGCGAATAAGCAATCCTGTAGGGTTTATAATCGTTGGGACTTACCAACGTTTAGCAGAGTACTAAAGAGGAAGCTACTGGGAGACCCAAATCTGCAAGATTTTCCGTTGTTGCCAAATTTCGGGAAAAATAATTCGGCGTCGTAAATTTTACGAGTATTAGTACTCTAGGGTTAAAAATCTAGATTTCTATTGGTCAATTTTTCAGTTTCATAATGAAAACCAGTGTTATAATGAGTATCATTATGAAACTGAAAATTGGCATTTAATTAATAATTTATAGTATAGGAGTAAAAAAAGCTTATATTTAGAATCATTTATTGAAATTTGTTAATTTTGACATATTCTTGTCCAGTTTTTTCAGGCAGTTTTGAAAACTGATTTTCCTATTAATTTCCCTTAATCGTTACAAAACAATAATAGCCTTATATTATAAAACAGTTTTAAATAACACTAATAACAGTAAATTAGTGGGTAATAAAATTCCAAATAAACGAATCAACTCAAGTAAAATTGAAATTGAAGCTAAAAACACCTTGTATTTCATGAAAACACAATGAATCGAAAGACTGGTGAGAGGTGGATGACTTTCCACTACAATTACAAATGAATTTTTGTAACAATTCCATGGCTGTATCTCTTTCGAAATAATTGACTAACAATAAGTCGTTATTTTTAATCCATCCATATTGAGTTGGATCAAATGACATGATATTACTAGATCTTGCTTGCGACTGTATGAATATTTTTTATTTTATTTTATTTTTTTTATTCAGCTTAAAGTGCTTTGTGACAGCTCTGGCCATTAGCACTGGGTACAATACATACAATATGATACATTCGTTATATATACATGAAATGGATAAATAAAATATAATTAAATTTTGTTGAATAGATGTTCTTCTTTCAGGAATTGGATGACTGTCGATATTTGGTTTGGGCAGTTTAATATTTCTTGAATGGATGTTTTAATTCCCAGCTGTTGGCGACGTTTTGCATATAATGGGCAGCTCACTAGTATGTGTTCAACTTTTAATGGGGAATGGCATTGTTGGCAGTTTTGTTGAGGGGAAGAGCTCATCAAGTGGCCGTGCGAGAGACGTGTGTGACCGATACGTAATCTTCTGGCAACGACCTTCTCGTTTCTTCGTAAATCGGGAATATTGAATTTGTCAACAGTGGGTTGAATTTTATGTAGGAATGTGACTGAGTGGTTCCAATGATTCTGCCAATGCAGACGAGTCATTTTTTTCATGCAAATTTTCAAGTCACTGGAGATTTGCAAATTAATTGTGTTGGTGTTGGATGAAGCGGCTTCTTTTGCATAACGATCAGCTATTTCATTTCCAGTTATGCCTATATGTGAAGGGATCCATATGATGTTGATGGTAACATTGTGAAGAATCAGGTTTTGGTATGTGTCGTGAATGCGTTGAACAAGAGGATGAGTGGTGAATAAATTATTGATAGACTGAATGGATGAGAGGGAGTCTGTGCAAATGGCTATATGTTGGTGGGGTACTTTGCAGAGTTCGAAGGCTTGTTTTTTATTTGAGAAAAACTTTTTTTAAACAGTAAACAGTGTAGACAAAAATTAACGATAGCCAAAAAATACGTATTATAATTAACATTATTAATCGAAAAATAGTTCCGCAAATCAGTAGGTACACGTTACGCACTTCGTCACGGCAAATAATCCGCCTTGGAATCCGTAAATTTCGCGAATTTGGTATGACGAATTCGACAAGGTAAATGAATGTAGCAAGAAAATAAAAAATACCATCTAATAGTATATGTTTTCACGAGTAATTTGCATTTTGAAAATTTGAAAAAGCTGTGGTAGAAGCCGAGAAATTTTTTTTCAAAAAATCCATTTTTCGGTCGATTTTTGACTGAGTTGCCGATAACTTGAAAAGCATTTTTCGAAAAAATATCAAGAGTTAAGCAGTGTTTATTTTTATCCATTTTACCTTGAGAAATGATAAGCGTAACGATTTTTTTATTTTCCGTAATTTTGCAAGTTTTTGGTTAATAACAAATGACTGACTATCGGGACCAAAAAGTGTTATCAAGGTTTTTTGTTCCTAATAATATAATTAATCGATCCCAATTGGTTTTTTCCTTGCGTTTTGTAGTGGTCGGCCAACTCGTTTTTTCGTGCATCTTTTTAGGGGTGCACCGCTCGCCTATATTTCTTTAATGCTCTCATTCGCTATTTTTGGGAATTTCCATTTATTCATTTTCAGTTGACTGGTCTCTTTTATTTTTAAATAAAAAATATTATTCTTAGAGTATTATTAAAACTAATCCAAAAACGGTTTTAGATTCTCCAGAAAAAGCCACAAACTTACAAGCCGGGAAGTTGAATATAAAAACTGAGAAACAAGATATTTCAACAAGAAATGATGTAACAAAAACGGCATCAGATGTCGTAATCATTGAAATTGACTCAGATAATCACAGTATTAACGAAAATGCTTCAGATTGTAACCAGAATTATATACAGCATGATGTGATTAAAGAAACGTCTCGTGAACAATCGTCACACCAAGAAGCTGAATCGATTTCCACGAATATAAACATATTTAATAATAAAAGTACAAAGCCTTTAAATTCATTAGCAAACATTAATAGTGTGCAAGATAAATCCCAAAAATCTCAATTAGTAGTTGTACCAGAAAATAAAGCGTTCAATAATAAAAATGATTTGGTATCATCTGCCTATTATAATAAGTCAGAGGGAAATAAATCTAAGCCCGAAATAGATATTTTGAAACATCAAACCTCACTTATAGAAGAATTGCCAGCAAAAGTTTCAAAAACGAATAAAAATCCAGCAGCATGTGTTTCGACACCCAGCAGTGAAGAACAATTGAAACAGCCAAGACTAGAAAGTCCAGTAACAACAAAGCAAATGAGTAGTAACATAAACAAAACTATATTAACCAATACATCATTCGTGGAAGATATTTCTTCAGATGAAGATGACTGCAAGCCGTATACCAAGACAATTGGATATGACTGTAAAATATCTAATACCGAAAGATTCTTTAATGCTTCAAATTTGAATATTTGTCATTTAATATCCAATTCTGAAAATAGTATAAAACCTGATCCCATAGCAAAATTTATTTACACAATGCCAGTAGGCCCTCAAGTTCCATTGCAATCTGAAAAAAAGAAGAGCCTTCTAGAGTTAACTCACTTCAATGAAACCAAAGAGTCATTATCGTGTAAATTGAAAATTAATAACGAATCTTCCTTTGTTCGTATGCCTTTGTTATATTCGACAAATCAGTGTAATAATATCGATAGCGTACCACCCAGAATTATCCAATCGCCTGTAGAATTAATTTCTCCCAGTAAAGAACTATTGGGTAAGACGGGAGTAAATTGGAAGAATTGGATAACGGAAGAACGAAACAAAAGTTTTCTAAACCAAAAACGTTTATCTGATAGAAGACAATCAATAGAAACTATTAGTAGCGTTGGAAGTGATTATTCTCCTAACGTAGACCACGAAGAAAATTATGTGAAGATAAGAATAGATAAGAAGTGGTACAGAGTCAATAAAAATGTAATGGATAGCATTCCTAAAGGAAAAATGACATATGACAGAGAAAGAAATCACTTGGAAAGATATTTCGACGACACACAAATAGAACAGTTTATCAAAAATATTAATATCAATATTGTGGCTGCTTCCGATTTTTTCAAGCAAATGAAAGAACGAGTAGGAGGCTATTTATGCGACGATATATTCCTAACACCATTCGAAGTACCCGAAAAGAATGAAGTGATCCAATTATCCAGTGAAATTTGTTTCGCTAAGGACGATAACATATCTGATCCGGAACTGTATGTACAAGAAGTGGAAAAAGTTATGCGGTTTGTGCCTACGGATTTTTTTGGATTTTATAAATATGTTACTGGTTATCAGATCGTTCACAATCACGATCCGATATCTTTTCAGATGTTTTTAACTATGCACAATACAAATCGGATCAAAAGCTTTTACAAAAGGTATTTATTATCGATTTTAGAAAATAAATAGGTACAATTTGGCAAATACAGGAGTTAATGACGAGAAACGTACGAGAGGTACGAGTACGAAGTTAAAATGAGAAAGTATTCGGATGACAAAGAGGGTAATATATGCGCTTGGTGAATTATAATCAAAGTACTAAATTCTGTAGTAATGGGTAGGTATACAATAGAACTGATCTGTATCTGTAGAGTAGGGAGGGTGAGTGTAGGCTCACAGCACTTAGGCCACATGTGACCCATTGCACATCCTCCCGAGGAGTTGTCCTCCTAGGTCATCGTCCATCCTGTTCTTCTCTGGAAGGTGGACAGGTCACTAGGAGACATCTCCTTTATATCGGCAGGTGTTGGCCAAGACTCACCGAACACACACTCTCTTATTGACGATAACTCCGGACACTCGCATAAGACATGCCTGACAGTTTCATCTTCCTGTTCACACATTCTGCATAGAGGTGTGTCCACTAGCCCCATAGTATGGAGGTGTTTCCTTAGTTGACAGTGGCCAGTCAGAAATCCTACTGTTAAACGTAGGTTTTTCCTGGTCATCGCCAAATATTTCTTCGGCGCCAGGGGTCGCCCAGGATGATCCTGGCAAGACTGCATCCCTTGATTCCATCCAATCTCTTAAGGGATTGAGCATGGGTGTAACGTTTCGGCTAGTTCCGCAATTGTCGAAGTCGTTAGGCCGTAGGTGTCACTGGGTCCTAGAATTTTTAGTCCAGTGGCTTCCCTGGCTAAAGAATCGGCAATGCGATTTCCTTTACTCCTGTCGTGCCCTTTAACTCACCTCAGGATAATATTGTTATCTGCCGAGGCGTCAGCTAAATATTGGTGTCACTCTAGTATTAGCCTCGTTATAACACGATGTCTGTTCAAGGTTAATAGGGCTTGTCTACTATCAGTGCAGATTGTTATGTTTTTGCCAGAAATTCCTCTTCTGGTTAGTTCTTTTGTGGCAATTGAGATACCAGCCAGTTCTGTTTGAACCACGCTGGTATTGTTTCCCATTCCCCACGTAATCTTCAGGCTTAGTGTTCTCGAGTAAACTCCACATCCTGAGACTTCTTTTATTTTCGAACCATCTGTATATAAGCGTATTGCATTTGCCGCATCTGGCTCTGTGTTATGTTTTATTTGTATTTTGTAGGGTTTGTTAAACAAAAACCTGGGTTCAATTGCATCATTGGCTGCCTGCAGCAGAGGTAGCGCAGTAAGCGCTTCCTGCCATAGGCTTAATCTAAATTGGCCCACTCCTACTTCGGGGTTTACACCAGCCGTGCGCAATCGTACCATGGCCATTAACGCAACCTCCTTGACGTGCAGGTCCAGAGGGGTCAGACCAGTAATTAGTTCCATTGCTGCGGTTGGTGTTGTTCTTATGGCTTCTGTGATGTTTAAACAAGCCATTCGCTGTATTTGATATAATTTTTGGATGGCCATTGCTTGTAGAACCTTCGGTCCCCATGCAATTGCTCCATACGTTAACATGGGTCTTATTATTGCAATGTAGATCCAGATGACCACACGGGGTGACAGACCCCATGTGCGTCCCACTGTCCTCTGGAACTGCTCATAGGTAAGCCACATATGCTCTTTTTGCTCTGCTGTGTAGATGAGAGTTCCATGTTAGTTTCCTGTCGAGGGTAATACCAAGGTATTTCACCTCTTCCGAAAAGTTTAGTTTGCTTTTGAAGATTTCGGGAGGTTTCAAACCTGATAAACTTCTTTTCCTGGTGAAAAGGACCATCTCAGTCTTTCTGGGATTGATCGACAGTGAGTGTTCTTTACACCATTTTTCAATTAATGTAAGTCCATCCTGCGCTCTATCGCACAGTGTGTTCACAAATTTGCAAGTCTGCAAGATAACTATGTCATCTGCGTATGCAATTGTGTAGAATCCATTGTTGTTAACGTGATTAATCAGGGTGTCTAGGACTATGTTCCACAGAAGGGGTGATAAGACTCCTCCTTGTGGACATCCCCTCATGACCAGTCCTTTTACTGTGACGTCTTCACAGTATAATGATAATAGTAGTCAAACATACCTGCTTGAGGGACCGTACTAATCCCTACACCATCATCTAGTAACGCGCATTGACGGGCGTGGTTATTTCACACATTCATTCCTGTATTTGTCAAGGTGTATGTGTGAGATTAGGTCTAGCATAATCGTCGTGAGCATTTGTTTGTTAGAAGTCAGTATTTTTAACTCAGGGACTATGATCGCCATAACCTTTACTCAATTGTTACTAAGTATATAATTTATAATTGTAAACTTTTAACGTCCATTAGATTTTGATTGATTTAATTTCATCACTTTGTCTTTAAAATTATAAAACCATCAACTTTGAATTATAAACTCATCAATGTAGTGCGCAAGTCCACGGGTACCTACGTCATCTGACAGTCGCACTTAAATAAACAAGCGTTATCTGCACAACATGTGGTCCTTGGAAGTTTTTCAATTTAGTGCTTTTTCGAGGTTGTTTTAATTGCTTAGTTAAATTAAAAGCTATATCTGACTTTCTACAATTACAAGGATCATTAAATCAATACAAAACAACCAAATTACAAATCTAAAATATTGTTCATCCACAGTGCGACTGTCATTAGTGTCGTCTTGTCAGTTGGTGGACATGCCCTGTTTATTGCAGACCTCAAATGTTAAAAATTAAAATACAGGTTTATGAATTAGAGTATCATGTAACACCTTTTGGGACATCTAAACAGAAATGATAGCAAATCTAACACCTTAGACCTAATAGGTCAAGCTAATGAATATAGAATATAGGGAAGGTTTCAAAATGACCGTGGGATGGCGCCCAGATGAACGAGAAAGATGTTTTGTAGTCGATTTTTGTCGCATGCGAGATTATACGTTTGTCAATCAAGAATTTATACAAAAAATTACAATCTCTCATGCGGCAAAGAATGTCACTGTTTGAGATTGGGCCCCTGGTCTTTATCATCCCAGCAATGTTGCTGAAGGATTGTTATATGACTACTACCATAGCAAAGAATATGCTTTGATATGAGAAATACTACACCAGACAAGAATAGCAATTTTACATGATTTGGGGAGTTTTACTGACATGGGAATGTAATTTGCATTGAATTTTCAATTCAAACAGGCTATAATATATGTACCTAGTTTTAAATGAAGATGCAATGTGTCTACCTAGAATGATTTTACTTAAAATTTTAATTTATTATAAACCTTTTATGTGTATATACTTTTTATACTTTTTTTAATAAAATGTTTAAAATAGTTTAATTTGTTGTTTATTTAGAATTAGGTGAAAATGTTCCTACAATAACATATTAGGTACTTAATAGTGGAAGGAAAAAAATGAAACCAACAAGATTTTAATACAAAAACAATATTTTTCATAAAAATTACCACAAGGATAACACTTTTAAAGTTTCGATTTTGGAGCTTCTTCTTCCTGGTTTTTAGACATCATATTAACATATTCATGAGCTTCATCATAATATGGATTGCATTCTTGTCTTACAGCTTCAATCCAGTTTTTTATTTTTGGAAAATAATCCCTGGCATCATATCCAGCTATTCCTTAAGCAAAATTGAATATTACACACATAATCATGCCGTTTTACTGTTAATTTTGTAAAAAAACTAGTTCATTGAGTTTGCCTAGGCATTCCCACATTATTTTGAAACTGATTCCACGAGAGCTCAGTGCTTAATGACTGCTTGACTATCCGACATTATGAAAATCCTTTTCCTTCTGTATCCTTTATCAATAATGAGCTTGGCGCACTTTCTTGTGCCGTGAATTTCCGCTTGAAAGATACTTGGGGTTTTTCCCAAGCTTTCAGACTGTTTGATTCCTGGCCCAATCCCTATCCCAGTTCCTTCTATTGCTTTTGAGCCAACTATGTAAGATTGAATGGCATTATTTCCAAGTCTGGTAATGGTATTTGGATCCCATTCCTTCTTGTTGTTTAGCTCCCGAACGAATTTCTTTGAAAAGTTATACTTTTTGATCATAGCATCTTGTGGCATGTCCCAGGTTGTCTGATTTGTAAGAAGTGAGGAGGTGGTAGTTTTCAAATGATTTTATCTCTACTTAATCTGTGTCTTGTTCTTTCTGCAACACTTTCTACCCCCATATATAGTGCTATGAGGTTGAGAATCACTTCCAAAGCTGCCATTGTGTATGTTCTCATTGCTGGTGTAATGCATAAACAAGCTAGTCTTTGAATTTTGGAGAGGTTTGTCAATAGGCTAGTTCTATTAGTCCACGCAATGGCTCCTCCATAAGTGATAAATGGTCAGTTATTGGTGACATTAAGGTTTTATGTGTGAAAATTTACAACCTTAAATAGAAACATCGAACACAATTTGTACCAGTCTTTAAATTTTACTGGTACTTGACAACCTGTGATCATATATATATTCAATAGATCTACATATACCTAAACAACTTACTTGTTTGTTCTATTTCACATGCAGCGTGGATATCAGAATATGCAATTTGTTCACCATGGATAAATCGACTGTTTGACAAAAAATATTCTTCAAAATTCTTTAATGATCCTACCATATATTTTTTAGTTTTTCTCAATTCTTCTTCTGTTGGTTGTGTTCCTTTTCTAAGTGGATTGGCCCACTAAATTAGATTTTATTACTTTATCCCACATTTAAGACAAATGGAAAAACAATTACCTTTTTTATAAAATATGTTGCACAATTCAGTCTCACATTTAAATGGTGCCATTCTAGGTATTCATCTATTTTGGCTTGTTTTTTGCTTTCTTTTGGATACCAGTGATCAGCAATTGGATATTGACGGCTCAAATATCTTACAATTGCAACACTAAAAATATACCTATTTAAATTTTTGATATTTGCAATGGAAAACATGAATGTTTCTGTTTATACATCATAGAAAAAAGTTTTTTCAACTAAAATATATATTTTGAATAACTTTTATAGAATAATTGTTTCATATCTTACTTATATGTATCAGATCATTGTGAAATATTTGTAAATGATTTCAATTTTCTTAAATATTACCAATAAACAGATTTTATCTCATGGATGTGCATTAGATAAATACTTTTCTATATACAGGAAAATTTTTTGTAACTGAAAATTAATATTCAGCATATTAACCATAACAATGTTCAAGTAATCAAAATCATACCTTTCATTCAAAATAAAATCACCATCATGAATCACAGGTACTTTCGGAATTTTAGAAACAGTTTTTATATATTCTTTCTTCAAATGCTGTCCTAAAACAAGTAATAGCCTTGATTATGTACTCAAGGGTAATAGTAACCTTTGATCATAAGGAGGTTCTTTGTTCATAGACGGTAACCATCAAATAATCTAATTTTCAGAAAACTTACCTTTCAGTAAATTAATGAAGCAACGTTCAAACGGTACTTGGGCTTTATTTAAAAAAATAAAAATTGATCTAGAAGGTTGCGAAAATAGGTCATAATATAATGTTAAAACCATTGTTATTATTTTAGTGCTGCTGTCACAGTACCACACAGCATAGAATACCACACAGTCAGTAGTACCACACTACCACTAAAAACCACCATGAAACCACCTACTACTGCTCTTCACAAATAACTGAAATAACCATAGAACTCTGCCATTAGATTTCTTTTGGTCAATTTTTCATTAGGTATTACATGGCCACCTCGTAAAGTAGGTGGCTATGGGAATTCTGATGAAAACCAGTGAGTATCATAATGAAACTGAAAATTTGCATTTAATTAACAAGTTATGGTATAGGAGTAGAAAATTAGTATAGGTTGTATGGAACGATCATGTAATAATCATTACATGAGAGTTTCATACACTATTTTTTCCACGAAAAAATTTGATTTAAAAAAATGTACTACCCCCGGGCTTAAACTCGGCACGAACACTACGTACAGATCGAAAACAACCTTTAAAATTGGGCATTTACGAACCAAAAAAAATGTGTGTAAGTTATGTGTGTAGACAACAATAGTTTCAATAGGCGTTTTCGGAAACTTACTCCGGCTCACTAACTCGATCCAGAGAGCTCACGTGATGAATCTCTCCGATCACCTACTCGGGAACTGTAGTTTACGAACTAATAGGTTTCGTTTTTGATCTGACAGCTAACGTCATAACAAAACATACATCTCTTCTTCAATAGGCAAGACAAAATAAGCGATACGCCACCTACAGTTTTATTTTGTAACCTTCCAGTGGGCCATTAATGTTTTGTTTACATATGTGATTCATACGTTGATTTTACGGTTTCTGCTTGTAGTTGATGTTTTAAAGTCGCATATTGATAAAAAATTGTTTAATATATCAAAATGAACCATCACTGTTGCGTTCCTCTTGGGTAAGAGTGAATAAAGAACTTAGTTTTCATACATTTCCCCAAAAAGGACAACGTGTTTTGGTAGAAACTAAATTAGGAAAACTAAAAATTGGTAAACCAGTTACAAGGAATATGAAAGTATGCTCCCTGCATTTTATAGATGATGATTATTTTCATCGAGGTAAGCACGAACTACACTATGCGATTTTAGGTTATGTTAATGGGGATAATTGTTTACAGATTTCAATTCCAAACAAAAAAGGTTTTTGAAAAAGAGACTGATGTGCCTTCCATAAACCTTCCTGTTGGATCTAGTACTTCAAAGGAACAACCCGGATGTTCTAGTAGTAGAACTGAAAGGTTGGGACAAAGAAGTAAGTACTTGCTGCTGATGAAGAATGTTCTTATTGTGAAAAAATCGACCCTGATACACCTTCAACTGCTTCTCAAGAACTATTGCAGCTTCTTCAGGAGCAGCCAAATTATAATGGGCCCAAAACTTCCAAAGATTTTTAAGTGCAAGTGAATACTCCCTAAAGTGTCTACTTTCTGTGATCGGATAATTACAGTTGAGAATCACTCATTAAAATTTAGAATGTTCTCAAATAAATTTTAAGATAGGTTACCATTGTATTGTATGTTAGGGTCCTTTGTGAGCAACTTAAATCGTTATATTAAAACTACATGATTCACTGGTATGATGTTTTATTGTATAACTTAACTACTTACACTTTATGACTAGGGCTGTACTTAAGCCTGTCATATCAATAATATAAATGAACTATACTGTGGATAATTATTAACAATGAACTACATATCTGAATAATGTGAATGAATATGAGAATGCCCCCTTGTATACTTCATCAGCATAGGTATTGATGTTTTTTTTTTTAATTTATATTTTCCATTTTCTTGGATCAAGTACTTGGCAGTTTTTACAGCCTCGGCTATAGTCTTGGTAGCTCCTAAAATATAAAATAATATAATAATTCTGAATTTTCTATATTTCAACCATTCTGTACTATTTTGTGATGCTTTCATTATCGAGTCATTATCTTCGGAACACAATGATTGAAACATTTCATTGCAACAATTTTTTAAAGTAACTTTCTTTGGAAATATCTCCATCATTACAATTGATTGTGAAGCTTTGTCCAGTATTTTGCTTATATACCTACCTGTATTAACTTCCTCCAAAATATCCATATCAGTAAAATATCTTCTACCAGCTCTAAAATAGATTTGGTTAAAATCTGCAAAATATAAAACTTCACACTTATACCTACGTTTTGAAATCGCTGATTCAGGTAAGTTAGCTCAAAAAAGTTTAATACTTCAGAGCTGTTAATTTCAATATTGCATGATGGAACTTTATTCGCCAAACAAGGCATTTCTTTCACAGGTACTGGTTTGTATTCTTCTTCCCTGGTAATTACTTTTTGGGTTGACCAAGCACATTTTAACTGTGTTTGTGAAATATTTTCCAAACTATGTATATCCTCCCTAAAACAAAAAACACAAAGCAGAAAAAAGAAATATGTTTAAAATAAGGGGAAAAAATAGATTTTTTTTATAGTTCAATGTGTGCCCTCTCATTATCTATTTTAAATCGTCCCTCGATTTTATGGGGTTCCTTCTCCAATGCCGATGACTAAAGGCACAAGGCAATAATATTAACTACTGTTGTTGTGGATTTCGTTTTACCCGCTAATATTAGATGTCCAGCATTTAAAACGTGTTCACCTTCGTAAACGCATTTTTAATGTTCGGTCCCTTCTAAATACTTCATGTAATCCACAATACTCAGCCTAATTTCACTCATCTGCAAGTCAAAAAAATAGTATTATGTTTTTAGGTTAATGTAGTAGATAGGGTAAACATACCTTTGCAAACAGACCTAAAACTATACACTATCAATAAAAATGTTAAATGAATTTATCTAACACGACACACTAAATACTTAACACAACATCGATCAAAACACCAATACTAACAAAATACTTTAACACACTTAAAAAACGAAAAATATAACACCTAAAATTCAGGAAACTCCTACGCTATGTCATATGAAAACAAATGTAAACAAACTATCAATGGCCCAGTGGAGGACGAAAAAGTGACCGGTAGAGGCGCTGGAGTCTAGCCTTTTTTCGCCTATTTCGTCATCATCTTCGAATAAATAATCAAATGCCAACGCCATTAATGTAGCAATGCCCCTTTTGTTCATGTTTAATAAAAGCAATATATTTTGTTACCACCAAAAGAATTAGGTTATGTTATATTACCCTTCAGTAATGCGCATGCGGTGCCTATAGTGTCTCTACCGACCTAGTGACCTACCTCTCGAGGTGGGTTACGAAAAATGAACCTGAGTCAGTCATCCAGTCAACAACTCGGAAGTATCCGAACACAGGTAGGCAACTCGGGTTAGGTAAACGAACGTGCAGGTTGGGGATCGTGTCAACCCGAGTAAGTTTCCGAAAACGCCTTATTATATTATAGAACACCTGCAAATCTGCTGAATAGACAATTATTTAGATATATAAGTTGAATTTGTTTATAATAGGGTATTTTCCTATGAGCGGAAAAAATTAAAAAAGAGTCGGAGCAGGTACTTTGTGGTACTATTATGCCAGAAATCAATATTTCACACAAATAAATTAAACCAGTGATTTTTTATTAACTTAACAAAAATGGTAATTTTCAAATATTTACTCAGCGCGGGAAAATATGTGAGTTTATTGTGACGTAAGAGGTCTCGCTGCTTGCTTGTTTCTTATAGGCCAGCTCAGGTGGGCGGCCGCAGGTCGAGCCGATGGTTCCGATTCGGCTGGTCAGTGATCTTGTCGCTCGGGATGCGGTAGGCGGAGCGACAAGATCACTGACGTCATAAAAAATCAGCGCGTTTTGGCGCGCTATTTAAATATAAAATTTTTAAAGTTGGTTTTGGCAACTTTCCCGCTTAGTAAAAAATTTGGAGTACTTAACTGAGGCCAGACAATCTTCTAATGGTGTTTAAAAAAAATTGTCAAATACCCTATTAAATATAGTTTTTAATATTATTAAGGTCGCGTTCATCCCAACAAAGTTGATCAGGTAGCGATTTTTAGAGTGATCCATCAGTTCGTAATTCTGCTGAACGTGCTAATAAAACCATCGACATATATGTAACAAATGTCAATGAATACAACAATAACAACTCAATTTTATTTGATATATACGATAATTATGAAATAGGTATTAATTCTAACCATTAAAAAATGGGATTTAATCACAATAAATAGAGCTCCCCACTTTGGAGCATACTATGAAGAGTTGAATTTCCTGACAAACTATACAATTTATTAATGAAATAATAAGTCACCTCCAGCTGTTCACTCATTTTCACTAAAATACAAACTAAAATATCTCCAAACAAAGATATTTATAATATGTTTCCAACATATGTCATAAATGACAGTTAATGCATCATCAATCGGTAGCGTGTAGCGTATTTTAATTCTGATTGAAAAAATGGCGACTGATACCACGTCGCTCAATCTGATCAATTAACAAAACCCGCGTTCAGCAGGAAATTGATGATCGCTTCGGTAGCGCTACGTTGTGATGAACGCGACCATAGTTATAGTTATGTAGTAGTCCAGTTCAGATATAATTAATATTTAAGTTCAATCCTTTTGATTCTTGATGTATTTGTAGTTTGTTTCAAATAAATACTTTTTCTCTTTTTAAAAAGCAATTTTTGAAGAGAAAATATATAATTGGCGCAGTCAGTAGGATTCGTGCGAGTTTTAAACGGAAGAAAATCCTTTAGTGAAATCTCGAAAGTTTAATAACTTTTAACATAACGTGATAAGTTATCGTTTTAAGTGCGAATACGAACATTGTTTCATCGTGAAACAGAAGCAACTACAATTCCATTCATCGGAACTTTAAGAATCAAGGAAGAAGAAAATAATTTTGCCAGCCAGTTTCTTCAGTGAACGTATGTGCCAAAAAATTCCTTTTCTTGTCCTCCTTAGCCTTTCTTTGGTCTTTGAGGATAGTATAATAATTAATATTCAAATAAATAATATTTAAATAATTTATGAATAATTCACATATAAAAGATATATTAGAAACTTTGGTAGATTCAGTAAATTCACCTAATTTAAACGAAGAATCTGATATTGATATAAATACAATGCCTACTGTACCAACTACGATTAATTGGGACCTCTTTAAACAAAGAGTCAATAATATTAAACCTTTCAATGGTGATTGCGATTATTTAAATAAATTTCTAACAAGATGTGAAAGTTTAATAACTTCTTATAATGTTTTTAATGACCCTGAATTAAATGCTCATGTATTTGAATGTATACAGGAAAAATTAGAAGGACGTGCAGCTTTCATGGTAGGAAATAGGATTGAAATAAATAGTTGGGATAAATTAAAGCAAGCTTTGTTGCAATGTTTCTCAGATAGACGAGATTTAGATTGCTTAGTTCAAGAGTTAACTAGAAGTAGACCTCTTAAAGGTGAACATTTAATTGACTTTGGCGGAAGAATTCAATTAATTAGAAGTAGAGTAGTACAAAGAATAAGCAATGATATAAATATGAGTCAAGTTGAAAAAGAGTGTCAAACTTATAATAAAACTGCATTAAATACTTTTATTGCGGGATGCAGTGGTACTTTGAAAAATAACATGCATCTGAAAAAACCAGAAACTTTGGAAGATGCCATGGGTTACGTAACAGAATTTGAAAATTTCGAAAAAATGTATGGAAATTTAAATGATCGATTTTATAATCAAAATAGATCAAATTTCAGAAATAATGAACAGTCACATAATTTTTCAAGAAACAATCCAAATAATTATATTTCAAATAATTTTCCTCAACGAAATAATAATAACAATTATTATCAACAAAGAAATCATAATAATTTTCAAAATCCTTCTCAAAATAGATCTTTCTCAAATTTTCAAAGAAATAATAATAATAATTGATTCCCTTCTCAACCTATAAACATACAACCAATTCCACATAATAAAAAATATTTCACAAATCGTCAAGTATTCGGACCTCCTAAGAATGTTTTTAAACCGAATCCAATTCCGGAAAATCAATTACCAGCACCAACACCAATGTCTACATCGACAAGAAATCCTTCATATCAAACTAGAAATCGTTATAATAATAACAATAATCATTTTAGAAATTTTAACCCAAATCAAAAACCTAATTTTATATCCGAAGAATTATATTCTAATCAATATGCCGATAATGGTTTCGAACCTGAAAATAATGAACCAATCAAAGAACCAGATGAAAGAAAACGTAATGAAAATTTTTGTATACCAGGCCCATCCAACAGGAAAAAATAATCGAAATAAATATTCAATCTAATAATGCTTTACCATACATAGAAATTAAAGAACCTAAGTTAAAATTATTAATAGATACAGGAAGTACTAGATCTGTAATTAAACCTTCAATAATTGAACAATTTTATCCAGAACCAATTTATCATTCTAACATTACATTATCTACTAGTTTAGGAAGTAAAACTATAAGATATCAAGCATTAGTACCAGCATTCGAGGAATTTAAAGATAGTAATCATTTCATTGATTTTATTTTATATTACTTCCACAATTTTTATGATGGAATAATAGGATTACAAGATTTAATTAAAATGAATTTAAATATTGATCTTATTAATAAAAAGTTAATTAGTAAATCAGTAGTAATACCATTTAAATATAGAGAAAACAATGATATTGAATATTCATTCTCTATAAATGCAAATGAAAGATGCATAAGACAATTCCCTGTCAGTGTAAGTGATGGTGAAATTTTAATAGAATCTCAAAAAATAGATAGTATTGAAATTCCTCAAGCCCTTTCGATTGCAAAAAATGGATTTGCTCTTGTCGAAATACAAAACTATACAGATAAATCAATATCTACTACTTCGACAAAACCAATTAAAGTCAATACTTTCAATTCATCGCAGTATGAAACGGTTGAATTTGAAAACTTTACTAATCAATTCAATGAAAATAATCCAATGAAATTAAAAACTGATATTTCAAAATTAATTCGTACTGATCACATGAATGAAGAAGAAAAATATAAAATTATAAACTTATGTAATGAATTTTCAGATCTTTTTCTTAAACCAAATGATAAATTAACGTTTACATCTAAAATAGATCATGTAATAAGAACTAAAGATGAAATACCTATTTATTCGAAATCTTACAGATATCCTTATGTACATAGAGACGAAGTAAAACGTCAAGTACAAGAAATGTTAGATAAAGGAATAATAAGACCTTCATGTTCACCATGGAGTTCACCAATTTGGATTGTTAGTAAAAAATTAGACGCCTCCGGAAAACAAAAATGGAGATTAGTAATAGATTATAGAAAATTAAACGAAAAAACAATTGATGATAGATATCCCTTACCGAATATTTCAGATATTCTAGACAAATTAGGTCGTGCTCAATATTTTAGTACGTTAGATTTAGCTAGTGGATTTCATCAAATCCAAATGAATGAATCTTCAATAGAAAAAACCGCATTTAATGTCAACGATGGACATTACGAATTTTTAAGAATGCCTTTTGGATTAAAAAATGCACCGTCAACTTTTCAAAGAGTAGTTAATGAAGTCCTTAAAGATTTACAAAATAAAATTTGTATGGTCTATATGGATGATATTATTATTTTTAGTACAAGTCTTCAGGAACATTTACAAAATTTAAAATCAGTCTTTATTAAATTACGCGAAGCACAATTCAAAATACAATTAGATAAATGCGAATTTCTCCGTAAAGAAGTAGAATATTTAGGACACGTAGTCACTCCTCAAGGTATAAAACCTAACCAAAACAAAATTAAAGCTATAAAAAATTTCCCTGTTCCTAAAACTGCGAAAGACATTAAGTCATTTCTAGGATTATTAGGATATTATCGGAAGTTTATAGAACATTTTGCACAATTAACAAACCACTAACTGTTTGCTTAAAGAAAGATGAAAAAATTGAACATACAGAAGAGTTTTTAAATTGTTTCAATCATTGTAAAAATATTCTAATTTCTGAACCAGTCTTAGCCTACCCAGATTTCGAAAAACCTTTCGAATTAACTACAGACGCATCAAACTATGCAATTGGAGCATTTCTTTCCCAAAACAACCATCCTGTTTGTTATGCCTCTAGAACTCTCAATTCTTCTGAAATTAATTTCTCTACAATAGAAAAAGAATGTTTAGCCGTAGTATGGGCATGTAAATATTTCCGACCCTATCTTTTTGGTAAACGTTTTACAATTTTCACTGACCATAAACCATTACAGTGGCTCTTTTCATTGAAAGAACCAAGTTCACGCCTTGTGCGTTGGCGTTTAAAATTAGAAGAATTTAATTATGAAATAAAATATTTAAAAGGAAAAAATAACGTAGTAGCGGATACCCTTTCACGAAACATATCAGATGTAAATGCACTTGAAACAGCATCAGTTGATGTTAACTTTGATGAAAATGATTTAATTGATATAAATCAAATTTTAGAAGAACAAAATTTTGAACAACCTTTACCTATTTTAGATGACGTAGAATTGACAGACATGTTAGACATATATGACGAAAACAGAAAAAATGAACAAAATAAAAAAATAAACATTATTTCTGACATAACAATAATACCAAAAACCTTAACGACAAATGAAGACGAAAGAGAAAAAACTATAGAAACTATACATAGTGCAAAAGAAAATCCAATATTAAATATTCCTATTTCAGAGAAACCTTTAAATATGTATAAAAATCAAATTTATCTTACACTTGGAGAAATATATGTTCCTAAAATAATACGTGAAAAAATATTCGATAATGTTAGACTATATGTAACAATACCAAAATTCAATAGCGAACAAAATATAATACGATTTATTAAAGACTATGTTGACCCTAAACAACATTATGCCCTTTATTTTCAAAATGATTTACTCATGAGAATGTTTGTAGTAACAGCTCAAAACATGTTTAGAAACTCAGCTTTTAAATTTACCCATTGCTCAAAGGTTTTAACAGATATAGAAACCACTGAGGAACAGAATCAAAAAATAGAATATAGCCATATTTATAAATCAGGACATAGAGGTATTAATGAAGTAAAAAAATCTCTCAGTTTATCATATTATTGGCCCAAAATGAATGATGACATTGAAAAATATATTAATAATTGTGAAACTTGTTTAAAAAATAAATATGACAGAAATCCCCCTGTAATAAAATTCAACCTAACACCGACAACATCAAAACCATTTGAACATATTCATTTAGACTTATTTTATATATCCAATAAATCATATTTAACGATTATTGATTCATTTTCACGATATGGACAAGCTTACCCCTTAGATACTATAACTGGTGTATCTGTAGTCGATAAATTACTAGACTTTATATCACACCATGGATTACCCCAAAAAATTACTACAGATCGTGGTAACGAATTTAAAAATTTCGATTTAGAAGATTTTTGTAAACTACATAATATCCATTTACATTTCACAACTGCAAAGAACAGTAATTCAAACTCCCCTGTTGAAAGATTCCATTCAACCCTAATTGAACATTATAGATGTTTACAAGAAGAAAATAAAAATATGCAACCTAATCAATTAATAAAAAATGCCATCTTCTGTTATAATAATTGTATACACTCCGTAACGAAATATACCCCATTTGAAATAATTAAAGGACATATTAATAATCCAGATCCCTTTGATTTAAATGATCACCTTGTAATTTCAGCATATGTACAAGATCATAAAGAAAACACTAAGAAACTTTATGAAAAAATAAAGCAAAATAATGAAACTATTAAAGAAAGAAATATTCAAAAAATAAATGAAAAACGTAGTGATCCCCCTGACTTTTTAAACGAAGAAACATGCTATGTAAGAACTAAATTCAGAAACAAAAAATCACCTAAATTCAAAAAGACTAAAATAATTAAACAAAAAGGAGTACTAATTGAAACAGACAAAGGAACTTATCATAAAACTTTAACACGTAAACCAAGACATAAAATAAAACAATTGTTATAGGAATCCGACAATGAACCTCCAGACATTACTGACAACGACATACATAATACTCCAGGTACTTCAAGTACACAGCACTGAAGAAGACGTAACAATTACAAAAATTGAAAACTTTCTCCTTCCTATCCAATTAAGAAACACTAGAATAATATATAATAAGCATACTTTCTTACATTATGTAGATTTAGATATAATTATTGAACAAGCAAATAATCTTATCAATCATTTTAATATAGTAAAAAATAGTATAACCATAGTTAACGTAAGTAATCCTATATCATATCATATCATGGTTTAGCACAAAATATGTTGACTAGAACCGAATATTTGATCAATATTATTGAAACTAAATTAAATAATCTCACTCCCCATATTAGAAATAAAAGAGGATTATTGAACGTAGTGGGCAAAGTTGATAAATGGCTTTTTGGAACCCTAGATGCAGATGATGAAATTAAGTATAATACTGCAATAGATTTATTACAGAAAAATCAGAAAAACATAATTCAAGAAGTAAATTTACAAACTTCCTTATATAAAAAATTGATAGAAAATTATAATAAGTCTATAACTGTTTTAACCAAAAATCAAGAAACACTTAAGAATAATTTAGAACAAATACAAGGATCATTTTATGAGACAATCAAAACTCTAGAAAGTTATTTAAGTTTCCAAGGTATTATTTCACAAATCAATATAGATTGTCAAACAACAATTACTTTAGTTGATAATTTGGAAAATGCTATAATATTTTCAAAATTAAACTCTCTACACAATTCCATAATTTCAAGTTCTGATATATTCGACATGATTAAATATTTACAAAATTTATATGATCCGAAACAAATTCCTAAATTTGAAAACATACTAACTTATTATCAATTCTTAGGCACTCAAGTATCAATATCAAAATCAAAATTAATATTTGCAATTCACGTACCTATTTTAAAAGACCAAACCTATGAATTTTACCATTTATTTCCTGTTATCCAAAATCATAAAACATATACGCCTTCTTTCCCTTATTTGGCACGCAAGAATGAAGATATTCAGTTCGAAAAAGAAGAATGCCCTTTGTTAGAAAATACTTATTATTGCCGACAAAATCCTATATCTCAAGATAATTGTACAATACAATTATTACAAGGAGAAAATCCGACACATTGCCACATCATAGAAGTAAATGTTCAGCAGTTAATAGCAGTACAAGTTACCAAAAATGAAGTTCTCATTTTACCAGAAAAATCACAACAAATATTTTCAAAATGTAGAAGTAATCGATATATTCAAGTCACAGATCCAATACTCATCAAAATACCAGATTCATGCGAAATATGGACCAACAATCAAAAATTCATTAACAAAATTCCAATTAGCAACGGTAAACCATTTATATTACCAAAATTAGAAACAAAAATGATAACTCCTTCAAGAAACTATCAAACGCCAAACATAACGAAGATTGACTTTGAAGAACTTAGAGAAATTAGCCAAATTTCAAAACAACTCAAACCAATTACAGAAATTCGAGACAATCAGTATACAACAAGTTTATTTGGAACAATTTTCATATTAATAATCACTTTCATTCTAATAGTTATTATAATTAAATTTAGAGTACAATTAAGAAATATTTTCAAAAAGAAACATAAAGAAGAAAAGAAGCATGAAGATAAAGAAGAAAAGAAGCATGAAGAAAAAGAGGAAACGAAGCATGAAGAAAAAGGAATTTCGAAAATACACTCCGTGTTTCTCGAAACTTAAAGAAGGGAGGAGTTATGTGTGTAGACAACAATAGTTTCTATTATATTATAGAACACCTGCAAATCTGCTGAATAGACAATTATTTAGATGTATAAGTTGAATTTGTTTATAATTAAATATAGTTTTTAATATTATTATAGTTATAGTTATGTAGTAGTCCAGTTCAGATATAATTAATATTTAAGTTCAATCCTTTTGATTCTTGATGTATTTGTATTTTGTTTCAAATAAATACTTTTTCTCTTTTTAAAAAGCAATTTTTGAAGAGAAAATATATAATCATACATTATACATACGTTAAAAAGCGTGCGTAAATGAACAATCCCAGCAAACAGACTGACGTCATTTTGACGTGATTAATTGGACATTTCAGACGTCATTTTAACCATCTATAAGACGTCACTATGACGTAAATGGGTTAATGTCACAGCCCTGAGACGTCAATATTGTGACGTCAAAATGACGGAACAAGAAACGTCAGAGCGACGTCACAATAGCAAACAGGTGACGTCGTCGTCTAAGGTGTCGTCGTTTTAATGACGTCTTTGCGACATTATTAATTAAACATAATTTTCTCCAACCTTTGATGACCTAAAAATGACGTGAAAGTGACGTCAAAGAAACGGTTGATTGTATTTTTATGTTCCTATAAGTTATAAGAGACTGTTAATTTCTTTGATCTCATAGTTGGCTGTTTTTATATAAATTACTTTTCTCTTAGTTTATATATATAAGAATTTTGTTTTATTTATTTTGTAATAATAATGGATTTCAATAATCCATGGAATTTATTTAATAAATAAATGTCTTGAGTATATCTTTCTACAATTTAATTATTCTCACAGTACGCTTTTCGCTATCGTGCCGACAGATAACAAACAATTCTCAAATGGGTCAAGCGAAAGCACAGACATAAAATAAAAGCGTTTTTCCCTTGAAGAGTTAAAAACGCTTATTTTTGGTCTTGCTGAAGCTTGACCCATGGATTTAAGACCTTGTCGGCCAAATCTAGGTACTGACAAGGACCAGTATTCTTGAATAAGTGAAGTGAATACTGATGTGAACGTGTGATGTGAACGGTCCCTATCGAAAATACGAAACTGTCAAGTTTTCAAGTGATGTGATCGTTCATCAGTTCGTGAATCGTGGTCAAGCTTCGCTAAAGCTCAGCGCTAGCAGGCACGATCAGCGAGAGAAATTTACTCGATGGGGGGGAGATGGAAAAGGTGTAACGTTATATTTGACCACTATCATTGTAATATTTAAATATCTACCGGACGGCGAGTAGCCAGTCCTTTTTTCTTATCAACATGTGATTCTCGTCGAAAACCTGTAGCACCGATCGCTTCAAAAGGCAAAATTTTTACATTTAATGTGCGACGAATAATCTACGTTGGTGAGGTTCAGTATACACGGATATTAGTCAAATATTTCAATTCTTCTCTCCTATACAGAGAAAGAAATTAAGAACACACTACGAATATTTAAATTCTTTCTCGAAGCGGAGCATGTGAACAGGAGAGGAATATACAACGTATGTCGATTGCTCATCGCATGGTTCAATTTAATAGCGAGTAGTTAAAATAAGCTTTCTTTCTCCTGTGAACCATGAACCGATAAGGTCAAGAATTTTTAATTTGTGGTGAGAGATTTACCTCAAACTTTATCTTTCCTAAAGTGCATTCAATGTGAATGGTAAGTTGCATTTAAGTCTATGCTTTTCCTCTTATGATTTTCGCTTTTATATTTTTCCCTTCTAGTGATAAGCGCCAGATACACACATACAATGATATTTTTTTTATCTTGTACTTTTTCTTTTTCTAGTTTTTCTTATACAGGTGATAAAAGGTTCACATGTATATAGTTGAAGTATTCAAAATATGTATATTTAGTTAACTAATTAATTCAATCTAAATACCAACTTAGAATATTATATTTCCGGATTACATTTTTTCATTACATTTTTTTTTATTACCTTCTGTGATTGAAATAAGTAATAAAATTGAGTTTTTATATTATTTAGATATTGTTTCTTTGATTTCTTTGATGAATGGAAATAAATAAGATTTCCTTAATAATTAATAATACCATATCACATTTCTTCATTGCTTCTTTTGTTTTTTTTATAGTAAAATACAGGACATATTTTTTTTTATGAACCACGTTCTTAAATGAATTTCTTAAACACTTGTAAAAACGAATTACTGCAGATATCCTGAATTTTACATGAAAAAGATTGTAACTATTTCTGATACAATGTATCTTTCTTAGCACTTACTGAGTACCTGAAGTTACCTGAGTTACCTGAGTTACCTGAGACTTACTTAGTACCTGAGACTTACTAAGTACCTGGACTTGCCTGAGAATTTGTACCTGAAGTTACCTGAGACCACAAAACAGTCTGGAACTTTGTACCTGCCATCAGACACGTGGAAATTCAAGGGAAGTAACCAGTGAACTAATTTTAAAACCAACGTGCTTCAACACAAAAAAAACCATCATTTTTTTTATATTTTCCTGTGATATTTTTTTTTAATCATTATACAACTTGTAAATTTAACAACGTTGTTCATATTCCTTCCCTTCCAACATTTCCAGGTTTGTTGATAGAGAGTGGTGAGGTGAAAAACAAGTCGACTAATATTATTCAGGGTGGCGCCCACTTACCTTTGTTGATTAACTTTAATTACATTTAACTTGATTTATTAACTTATTAAATTCATTTGGTTTCTTAACTTCATTTATTATCTCATTAACTTCAATACAACTTCAATAACTTAAATAAAGTAGGATTACCCGCGAACCGGTAAGACTACTCCCTGAATTAATATTAGTTTGGTCTCCGAATTCACACCTGAGGTGCTCTCCACATTGAGTCGCCGTTGCAGTTTATCTTGCCTTATTATTTTAAATAAATATTTGGTAACAAAATTGGCGCCCAACGTGGGGCTGTTTTACGCATAGTCTCACCCCTACTACCAGGAAAAAAAATTTTTTTTACAAAAAAATATTTTTTATAAATGCAAAACATAAAAATTTCATAATGCTGAATGAAAAGGAAATTATATAACACATAACAACTATTACCATGTGTTATCAGAAGAGATTGAAACACTGATTGAAAAAACATTTTCAAATTGAAGAAGGAAAAAGGAACAATTTTAAGAACCAAATAATTAATTAATAGAAAAAAGAAAAATACATAAAACTTTGAATGGTAAATTTTGAGAAGAAAGGAATAAGTACCAGGTACCCACATACAAATCAATGAGAAAATTGAATATTTAAGGTAATTAATTCAACCTTTGATTTGATGATAGATCACTGTATCTGTGAGTTCTCAAAGATAATGTCACGAGATAAGATAAGAAAAAAAAATGAGACTTCCCACCAGATACATTGATTATCATCCATAAAAATTATGTGGTTATCATAGGTGTTATTATATTCAATATACGTCCGTCTTTTCTTACTATTACAAAAAAAAATTTATCCAATAAACCCAATAAAAAAAAATTATTAACTAAAGAAACTACTAATATAAGTTTTGGAGCAAAGCCAAGGAAGTTAATTTCACTCCCTAACAGAATATAGCTCCTGTCAAGCTAAAATTTCAAATATATTATACCATAATATAATATGATATGAACTACAAAAAAAAACAATCTAAAACGACTCATATTTTTGGTCGGATATGTGCACCACCACAGCATCACTGATCAAGAAAACGACTTCCGCCTAATGAGAAGGACCTCGCGAGAGATGTTAAGTCGCGTCGTGATCTTCAATCTCAGCTTCAGCCGAAATCCAAACCTGAAACACCATGACAATACAACACAACGTTCCTTAAATAGAGAAGCTTCTAGGATCGATAAACTAAATGGAAGAATAAGAACAACAAAAAAAAAGAAAAAACAATTTTGGAACAAGCTGATACAACAAGTCCAAGTAGGCTCGATCTAACCCCCTAACAGAATATAGCTTCCGTCAAGCTGAAATTTTAGGGAATTGAAACTTACAACGGCATCCCACAACAGTACTGTTGGAAAATCCCCAGAGCGATATGTGAGCCATGTTGGCACAAACGCAGTAGCTAACCCCCCAAGTAGATTTAACTAATGACAGCAGACCTCAGCCACCTCTGTCTCCCAGGCTGATTAACCCCCCGACGCTGAACCCTGAAACACATTCCAGACCGCTCTGAGGCCTTCAACACCCACTGCTGAGAAATCCAACAAAAAAATATCAAAAAGGGAAAAGGGATGCAATAAAATATAGACAAATTGAATCCATGTCTATAAGTGAAATATCTAAATCAATCTTTCGGAATGATTATAGATAGAGATGGGTAATGAACTAGTAGATACAAAAAAATGAAGTAGACAAGATATTAGGTAAGGTAATGAATGTAGATAAGCAAAAAGAATTTTTGTAATGTAAGTTGATATCTCGAGCATGTAGATAAAAATGTTTAAAACAATTAAAATACTAAAAGTTTTCAACAAAGCGGTAATGAAAATTTTAAGATAATTGAGAAAATTGAAATTTCAACCTTTAAGATAATAAAATTTCAAGATAGTTAAGATAATAAAAAAATTTGATAACTAAGATAATGAATTAAGATAATACCTTTCGATATCCCATGATATATCAGCAAATATTTAAACTAATTGCAAAGTCAAATTGCCAATGGTCTTCCAAAAAAAAATTAATATACCCTTTCGGTATATAAATACAGACAAGACATTATTTGCCTGCAAAGATAAGATAAAGATAAGTACTATAAAATATATTATAGTACAGTAGACAAGTTTCATCCCTTGTCCACTTAGATACGATAAGATACGATAATTAAGGTAAATTAAGGTAAGCTACGATAATTAAGATAAGATAATTTAGATAAGATAATGAAGATTAAATATCACCCTTAAGAATACTTAGGGTATATCCGACAATTTCTTCAAATCAAGAAGACCCAATATTTAATAACCTTTATGTTTGTGCACCAACAGGTTTATTAAACTTAATTTAATTTACTATGCATTTTAAATTTACAAAATTATAATATTTATTGAATATTTGAAAATTTTCTAAAAATTTCCAACGGATTTTCTATTATAATTCTCAGATTAGAATTCCATCCGGCCAGGAAGATATTTATTACTTTACTTTTTATCCTAGAACACGAATTCTATTTTACTAATCAGTAGGGAAAGAAAGTTAAGTCATTATCAAATTTATAGTCAGAGAAAAGGAAAATCTCTACGATAAGAGAGATAAAAAAAATATTCGAGACACCAACCTACATCACAAAAAAAATTAACAAATAGGAAAGATATTTTAATATGATTATGTTGTGGTTGATTCGGATTCATCGATATCAGAACACTCATCATCAGACAAGATACCAGCCTTAAGGTCTTTTATGTGCCATCGACCAATGTTTTTCCCCGTTTCATCTTTTAATTCATACACTAAGGGAGAGATAACGCGATATACGGTACATTGTGTATATTTTTGTAAAAATTTAGCGGAAATATATTTGGCTTTGTCCGATTTTGGGTAGTTCTTCTTCCAAACCCGATCACCTACGTAGAACCTATGATCTCGTTTGCGCAAATTATAACGTTGACTACTCTGCCGATATGCTGTTTGCAATTTTTTTCTCACCACTTCGAAAATTTTAGGCATTTCTTGTGTATCCTGAATTCGGTGGATTTTATCGGAAATGGTAACCTGATTATTTGCATTCTCTGCAATAATACCATAAAAATTTCCCGAGACAGGTACATTTCGAGCAAAGGTAAGGAAGGAAGGGGAGAAATCGGTAACTTCATGTTTCGACAGCCGAATTGCTTGAGCAATTTTATAGATCTCTTCATCCCACGATCTATGATCTTCATAACTATAAGATCGTATAGCTGTGACAATGGATTTGTTTACGCGCTCAGTGTGATTAATTTGGGGATGAAAGTTAGCATTATACCAAATCTTTTGAACTGAATATTTTTCCATAAGATTTTTGAACAAATGACTCGTGAACTGTTTACCATTATCGCAAGATACAATTTGAGGTATTCCAAAAATAAGAAAAACATGATTTTCTAAGAAATCCACAATAGAACGAGCGGTAGCCTGACGTAAGGGATGAACCAATACAAATTTCGTGAACCAGTCAACTACAACAAGTGCAAATTGATTACCTTTACGAGATCGGGGATATGGCCCTAAAAGATCAAATGATATCAATTGAAAAGGGAAGTTAATGTTACGATACTGTCCGATACTGTACGATACTGTTCCCTTGAAGAGTTAAAAACGCTTATTTTTGGTCTTGCTGAATCTTGACCCATGGATTTAAGACCTTGTCGGCCAAATCTAGGTACTGACAAGCTTCGCTAAAGCTCAGCGCTAGCAGGCACGATCAGCGAGAGAAATTTACTCGATGGGGGGGAGATGAAAAAGGTGGGGGTAGGTAAAAGGGGATTTGGATAAGAAATGGCACACTCTGGAGGACAGGAAAGTAGAAGGTAATCTCAAATGGGTCAAGCTTCAGCAAGACCAAAAATAAGCGTTTTTAACTCTTCAAGGGAAAAACGCTTTTATTATGCAGATTAACACCACCCGCACTATTAAGCGTAGCCTCGTCTGCCCACAAAATTTTTGACATGATATGCGGTTGTTCTTCTAGCAGATTTAACAATTGCAGTAACCTGAGATTGAAGCAGCATTTAATTGGACATTAAGTCTTAATGATCGAAATTTATGTATGATCTTTCTTTTACATATTTAATCTTAAGTTATAATACAGAGTGAGTCAATACTATACTTACTTTATGTTTATGCGTTTTTATTTATATCTCGAGTTCGACAAAAGCTATCAACGTGCGGTTTGCGCCATTTTGTTGAGAATTTAATCCAGTTCCATTTTAATTCAAAATAATTATGTGTTTCCATTAAACATTCTTGAGGTAAACAAATTTTAATTTTTCTCATTCGAAAGTACCCTCTACCTATGACAACTAAAAGTAAATGCCATTGTTTTATAGTAGATGTAATTAATTCATCTACACTCTTTCTATTGACAGTAATTTCGTTAAAATCGGTGGATTCAAACCCAAGTTAATAGGTATTTATCCACACACACTTTCCCACTTCCCCCATCCCTTATTTGGAAAAATAGAATAAAAAGTACTTGAACAAATTTGTGCAGAATTTAGGCCTTTTTTTAATTTACTTATTTAACACTGGGTATAATTGGGCCTATTTCACAAAAAACTGGTTTTTAAATTTTTCTTTACAGGTTACGCCCCCTAGCGGTTAACCTAGAAACTTGAAAGTAATTTCCAGCAATTTCTCTTGTCCACTTTTCCTAAGGAATTTTTTCTCCCAAAGTTATAACATGAATAGTTTCTGATATATAGCCGAGAGATCGGCTTATTGGACCACCCGGTACAGTGTTATTGCTTCTACTATGTTAAATATGTCTCCATACATTCCTAAAGGGTTACCTTTGAACGTATATCACTGCCTTCTACCCCCTCAATATATCCAATAATGAATAGAATTGAACCTGAGAAGAGCCGTAACTTCTCACCTCCTTCATCGTATCCAAAAGATTTTCCCAACTTTCCCAACACATTTTAGACGTTGTAACCACAGGGTTAGACGAGTTTAAAGTTGATTTCCTGAGGTACTCGTTTTCCATTTCCTCATATTCACAATCAAATTAATAGACTCAATAATTCGAATAACCTACAATCAATGTTACCCATGCACGTCGTCTAATGCTGAAATTTTAGCCGTCTTTAATTACTTTTACCTACGACCCCCCCTGTAATCAGTCAATAACACACAGTCGGTATCAATGTAATGACAGCTATTACGCACTGTAAAAAAAACGCACAGCTGTAAAGTAAATCGCACGGCTTCCCTAGCAACATCTTAGCAACTGTCAATAGACGTCTCCGTTTTATTCAAAATTTACTATTTGAAAACATTAGATATGGCCACGTTTAACTGTGAAAAGCACAAAGGGCTATGTATATGTATTGATTATAATTGAAAAATGGACTTTCGATTATCAACAATATAATAATAATGATTAAACGTTAGTTCTTTACTGTGCTTCTTTCATTGGTAATAGAGTAATAGAGATGGAGTTTACCAAGCACCTCTAATTATGTAACTGTTATTTCTTATGCTTCTTATGAAAAATACAAGTACAAGTAGGTCGTAGGTAAAGTATGGTACGTAACTCGTGTTGTAGAGCATTTTACGCACTCAAGGAATTACGCACTCGCCGCTACGCGGCATCGTGCGTAATTTTTCCATTCGTGCGTAAAATGCTCCTTACCACACACGTTACGTAATATACTATTACGTAATTAGTGGGATTGTGAGATATGAACATTATTAACGCACGCATTTGAAGTTTGCAGGACGAGGCCGTAGGCCGAGTCGTGTAATCACATAAGTGCGTTAATAATTCCTATCACACGTATTACGTACAAAATTTCATCTACAACTGTTTATTAGTATTATTAACAGTACACCCATAACATAAAATTTTTAAAAAAATTCAATCCAACGTATTTTTAATAATTTCGAAGGCAAACGTTGGTTCGGTGAATCTCTTCCCATGCGTCATCATTCATATACAAACGCAATACATCAATACATGGCACGTAGGTCGTAGATTGATGGTTCAATTAGGATGTGGCTAAAATGACGGTGTGCCTTATTTATTATTGAAGGTGGTGTAATAGATATTTGTAAATATTTTACAGCCATTAAGCAATTTGAAAAAACTGTTAGTATTCCAGAGCTTTATGAGGTTATTCCGCAAATTTACTCGCATAAGAGTTAGTATTAATAACAACTACCTCAGTAAAAACTTTGCAAATCAAAATTGCCCCTTTAGGGTTATGGCTGGCAACCACTTCTATTGGGCCGTCCCACCCATACGGTTCAACAATGAAAAATAAAAATGTTTTGGGTTCCAATGGTCCTCCATTTCTTTTTTCCAACTCAAAATACTCCAACACATTCAGAACCAGCTCCTGAGCTTGCAAATTTAACGTTTTTCCAGGCATATTATAAAAATAAAAGTCATTCATAAATAATTCTGATCTTTCAGGAAGTTAGGTCAATATTTTCTACATTGGTGGAAGCAAAATAAGTTTCATATAATTCAGTTTGATGGAATTTTATCCAGAATCATGATGAATGCGCACTAGATGAAAATTCGGTACATTTAATTCAAGAAAGTTAAAAGTTGGTCAACTTCGTAATTGTTAAATGATAAATGATAATTGTTAATAAAAAGTAGATAAATAATCTTTACTTACCACAATAATTCGAACACTCAGGTATAAAAGTTAGTCGTTATAACAACTGTTTTTGAAATAAATTTATATGCAAAGGAAAAAAAACGAATGAAAATGTAAAATAAAAATTTAAACAAAGTTTTCGGTCTGCCAACGTACAAATGCGTACAAATTCGCGTTAATAAACCTATCGCCGACATTCATCATATGGCTATTTCTGTTTGTTCTATTATGTTGTAATGAAACAAACGGTTTCAATTAGGGGGTTTAGATTCTGTGAATAGGAAAGAGACGTACTACAAAAAGTAGTATGTGAATAATTTCATACATGGGAAAAGATTCACCGAACGGACGTATTAATATTTTCCTAGATTCTTATTATCGCACCAGTGCGGTAGTGAATTCAAAAACGCACTAGTTCGGTAATATACGTCATTATGACACTGAAAATGGTGTCAAATCGTACCCCTTATATGACAGCTGTAGATAAAAATTTTTACCTACGACCCCCCGACCTAATCAGTCAATAACACACAGTCGGTATCATTGTAATGACGTCTATTACGCACTGTAAAAAAATCGCACAGCTGTAAAGTAAATCGCACGGCTTCCCTAGCAACATCTTAGCAACTGTCGATAGACGTCACCATTTTATCCAAAATTTACTATTTGAAAACATTCACTACGGCCATGTTTAACTATGAAAAGCCCAAAGGGCTAAGTATATGTATTGATTATAATTTAAAAATGGACTTTCGATTATCAACAATATATTAATAATGATTAAACGTTAGTTCTTTAATGTGCTTCTTTCATTGGTAATAGAGTAATAGAGATGGAGTTTACCAAGCACCTCTAATTATGTAACTGTTATTTATTATGCTTCTTATAAAAAATACAAGTACAAGTAGGTCGTAGGTAAAGTATAGTACGTAACTCGTGTTGTAAAGCATTTTACGCACTTACGGAATTACGCACTCGCCGCGAAAATGCTTCTTACCACACACGTTACGTAATATACTATAACGCATGATTTGCACTCGCATGTTCCTTTGATAAACGACGTTTTGCATGTTATACCCAAAAAATATTTTGATTCCAATTGGATGAGATATTTCCTGTTTTTTTTAATGGGTAATTTATTAGATCCATTGTCCAATTCTTCTGCTTGACGAGGTTTCTACGACATTCAATCCTCCCATGGCAGATGTCGCTCCTTCCGCACATTATCTATGGTTATGCCACATAATGACATATGACATAAATCCTTAGTAATTATATATACAAGTTGGTTCGGTGAATCTTTTCCCATGCGTCATCATTCATATACAAACGCAATACATCAATACATTAAATTACACGTAGGTCGTAGATTGATGTTTCAATTAGAATGTGGCTAAAAGGACGGTGTGCGTTATTTATTGTTGAAGCTAGATATTTGTAAATATTTCACAGCCATTTAGCGATATGCTACCTAAACCTTTAGTTTGAAAAAACTGTTAGTATTCCAGAGTTTTATAGGGTTATTCCGCAAATTTAATTGCATAAGAGTTAGAATTAATAACAAATTCCTCAGTAGAAACTTTGCAAATCAGAATTGTCTTTTTAGTGTTATGGCTAGCAACCATTACTATTGGGCCGTCCCACCCATATGGTTCAACAATGAAAAATAGAAATCTTTTGGGTTGTGAAAATAAATAATAAATATTTTAAATATGTATGTATATTCAAGACTCAAGACTCATAAATATATACAATAAATTTTATTTAATTAACCTCATAGAATCAGATCTATCACCAGTATTTATATCTATGGTAATTGCTTTAATGCTAATATCAACTATATTTTGCTCTGGGGCATACCACTTTTCTATAATTTCATGAGTATGCCTAGCACATTTTTCCTAAATTTGTTGATGACATTGTTGCAGTGCCTCTTTCCGCATATTTATAATAGAGCTATCTGAATACTTATCTTTACCAATATATTTATTGTAATATGACTTGCAATTTGCACAAATTAATTCAATATCGTTGAATTCACATTGATATGGCGGTAGTCCCAGCAAAATATGTTTCATACAATTCAGTTTGATGGAATTCTATCCATAACCATGATGAAATGTCAATTTTAGGTTAGTTTTCATTGCGAAGTAAATAAATAATAAGTAGATAAGTAATTTTTACTTACCACAATAATTCGAATAGTCGGGTGTAGGTAAGTCGTTATAACAACTGTTTTTTAATTAAATTTATATGCAAGGGGCAAAAAAGTGAGTAAAAATGTGAAATAAAAATGTAAACAAAGTCTTTGGTCTGTCACCGGACAAATTCGCGTTAAACTTATCGCTGACATTCTTCATATGGCTATCTCTGTTAGTTATATTATGTTGTAATGGAACAAACGGTTTCATTTCGGGGGTTTGGATTCTGTGAGTAGGAAAGAGACGTACTACAAAAAGTAGTATGTGAATAATTTTATACATGGGAAAAGATTATTATTATCCTTGAATATTAACTTTTTTCCAATACTAAATATTTCTCGATAAAGGATGTATGTGGTAAAAAATAAGGATTCAAAATAAAAACATTTATTCACGTACAAGTACAGTCTTTTATAAAACCTATTGTTTTTTAACTTTTTTTGTTTTTTTATCACCATTAGTTTTCTTTTTGAAAATTTTATTAAATATCCAACATAAAGTCCTTGTGATAACGAAGTGAAAGGCAAAAATAACTACAAATATGATTCCAAATACATCTAGCATATAATATTGATACCAGGCTAGATCCAAATAGGCCACTCGAAGATGCTGTGCTCCCTGGTGTCGTACAACGTACTCCAACCAATAAACTGCTTCGTCCATTGGCTTCATTGGTCTATCGTGGAAAATTCTCGAACGTTCTTGTACGCTTTTACGATATCTGGGGATATAAATAAAAAAAATAACGATGTAGAAGATTGAATACGTTAACTTACTTTTCTTTCGATATAACTTCTTCAATAGCTTCTGATAGTGATTCTTCAGTGAGTGTCGCAAACTCAAGCATTTTGGCAAATCCAATATTTTCGGAAACCTTGGCATTTTGTTGTTGGTCTGCGCTTATTGGTAACGCCACAGTTGGTACTCCATGATACACTGTCTCAATGGTACTTAAAAATCCCCCGTGAGTAATGAACAGTTTTACATTTGGATGAGCTACAAAAGAAAAAAGAAGAGAACTAGATTTCATAACTGCTGGTTGCATATAAAACACAACTACAAAATTAACCACTTCGAAATATTATACCTTTCCGAAAAGAAAACTGTGGTGGCTTTTTTAATGGGATTTCAGGACTGTTAGGCTATAATTTAATTACCTAAATTCACTACCAACAGATGATCAGAACATTTGTGAGTAAAAAATTATGAATAATTAATATAGGCCATAACCGGTTTGTGCGGAAACCAGTTTGGCTATTTTTAGGTCACCTGTTTGTGGTAGTACCAGTTTCTGGTCGATGACCTTTTATATGAACTACTCAAACTATAAAGGCAGCCCATACTTTCCATTTAAATAATTGGGGGTTACTATTAATTTACACTGAAGATTTTTGTATCAAATATACATGAAATATTTTTGTTCTTACCTAATAAATCAGATTGTGGTAACCATTTTTCGATTTTAACATTATCCGGTTTTCCAGGCAAATTATCATCTTCAAACTTACACAAAACCTGCTCTTTTCTTTTAGAAAACACCTTCATAAGAATATCTCTGGTCTCCGAAGATAAATAAATACTTTTAAAATTAGATCCCAAACTGAAATATATCACTCCCTCTTTTGCATTGTCTAAATATTTTTGTAAATCTTCTGGTAACTTCTTGGGGGGTTGAACGTGAAACCCAGCTATATCCTTCATGCAAGGTACTGAAGTACCAGCCAGATTTAGACTGTTGTGTCCATTAGATAGTACCAATGAAACATTGTATTGTGTTTCGTATAGATCTATATCCTTGGAAATATATTTTTGAACCAATTCAATTTGAGAAGGATATTGGAAAAGATTTTGATTGAAGTATGCAAGAATTCTGAATCCAATATTAATAAATCTTTCTTCAAAGTTCATGTCGTCACTGAAACCAAATATAAACTCGGGATATAGTGAGGGTAATATGGAATTACCAACGAAGTGGTTCATCCAACTATTAGCGGTAATTGTGTTAAAAATCACCAGGTGTGCATCAAAGTATGGTGCTAACGCTTTTGGAGCTTCTAAGGAAAATTGTGGAACTATAACGATGTCAAATTTTTCTTTTGATTTGATTAAATCTTGTGTTTTCGTGTGATTTAATAGAAGCTCCGATATTGTATATCCTAATTCATTACAAAGTTGAAACAATCTGAGAGGATTTGTAATAAGTTTTGGTTCTTTCTTCTTAATAGTGGGAGTCATAAAAGGTGCAAAGAGAGCTGCAAACAAAATCTCAATATTTCAAAATAATGAACATTTAAAATTTTCTGTTACCCACCCTTTTGTACTTCATAGATCTCTCTCAGCACAATCTGTCGGTATTTCCCATTTTTCGGCGTTTCCATTTCTTCAAAACATGACAAAATCGTCACTTCATGTCCAGCTTCTGCCAATCCCTTCATCAATCCATTTTCTAGAATATAGTGACTTCTCACAGCTACTGGAAACACTCCCAAAATCTTATAAAACAAAAAATACAGGACTAATCAAACTTTAGATCATTCATTGTTTATAAAAAAATTGTTCATCAAATTAAATTCTCTGATATGTCCACCGTACACCGTACACAGCTTGGCATAGTTTTTACATATTGTTCTAAAAACATTCAAGTTCAAAGAACAGTACAAAGTATATAAATATAAATCGATTTTCATTGTTTTTCTATTTTTATACATCTACTCCATATTTTAGATTTTACCTGGTAATAATATATATAATAGTCGACAAACAGTACAATTTTATTCGTAAATTATCAACTTCCACAGGTGCTAGCTAAACCATCGGAAATTATATTTCATTTTATAAATATTGAGATAAATTTAATAAAAACATTAAACCAAACCTTGTAAGCATTTATATGATCTAAATAAATAACAATAGATGAAAAAAACATCACTAAATGTTTAGTTTTATCCAACATGATTATTTACATGGAACTAACAAATTTGATACATGAACTCCATCAGCTAATGATTTATAATAGCCATGGTAATGGCAGATAAGCAGATAAGAGTAAATCATGAGTAAATATAGTATTGCCAGTGGGGTACGTTAAAATAATATCACAGTATATGAACCAACCAGTAGTATATCTCTCATAAATTTCATTCATAAATTGCCAGAGCTTTTGATAACCTTGAACGGATCGTTTTAAGATTCATTTCACCATAGGCGTAGGTACATACGTTTTAAAATGACTTGAACGTGTTAAATGTTTTTTCTTAAATATTGTAGAACAGTACCTACACTGATGAGTTAATAAAACAATAGTCTTATACAAAATATTTATTGGGTTTTCCATATTACAATTTTCATTTTATTGTTATGATTTTTAAAATTTTTATTGACAAATTTTAATGTGTAATATAGTCGTACCCTGAAGAAATATTTTATTGGAAAATCAACACAAGGATGTACAAACTTTGTTGTTTGACTAATATTTATAAGTAATTCAACAATATTATATTCCGTAGCAACTTTCTCAAAATTCATTTGGAAAAATGTTTCTAATATTGAGATGTATTGTACAAAATTTTCATGCGGCATATTCAAGTTTCCAAAAGTATCCTTATTCGTATTTTCATAAGCTCTAAGGTAACAGTATAAAGACGAATCGTTTAAATTCTGATACGCTTGTGAATACGACTCACATACGCTGCATGTATGAATTTCCGAATATTCTTTAATTTAATAACCACAAAATTGAAATTGGAATAGCCTTTTTTAAAAGAATTTTTCTTTGATGATGCTGCATAATCATGTCTGGTTCAAAATGAGCACCACATAAACGATGACTACTATTTTATAGAGTTATTTGTGGCATCAAGTCAGGCCTATCGCATGCTTCGAGCCAAACTTTAACTCTGAAACAAAAACAACAAATTAAATCAATGCGCATGAAACTAAGGCTCATAAATGTAATATGAAGATCAAATAATAAAGTATTATACATTTCGTATGAAAATACGAACAGTTTCTCACCTTTCTGAATACTTTAGAAAACGGTAAAATTTTTCATCACAATTATACCCAATATTTATTGTTACATCCACGAACTACACTACCCGATTTCTTCTTTTTAATGGTATCCATTGCAAAAAAATGCTTATAAACTATAAAAATAATACCGAAAAGCCGTAAAAATATAAGCTGTATTAAATAATTTTATTCGCAAATTCACCACTTGCGGTTGGATCGCAGTACAGCACTGGCCGCCGAATTATATTTGTAGTTATCCATAGTCATCCGAACGACGTTGTAGGTCACAGAGAACTCGGCAGTGTGACGTCACGAGATAACATACTGGTTCGTTCATATACTGTGATAATATTGTTGCCTATGGGCCGCCACCACACCACAAAAAAAATTAAATCAAATTAAATCAATAAATGCTCAGTAGAAAAAAAACAATACTGAGTTTTGTTGCAAATAGGTTAGAGGAAAATCTAATTTTTATCTTTGAGCGGTAAAAGTTCACATTTAAAAATCTGCGGGATCAAGCAGCATGAAATATGAAAACAAATGGCGCCTTTCGCGCATTCTACCGCGCCGCGCTAGACCAATAGCAACAGCGTATGCACCTCTCTCGAACGCTCGACATGAAAGAGTTGGTTTTTTGTATAGACAAGTGAAAACAGCAATTATTTTCCAGTTTCTCTGGACTCGACTCCTGATGAAGGCCATATGGGCTCGTTTACTAAAATTTTTAAATCATTTTTAACTATCGTAAAACAAAGTACTAAGGATAAAAATATGATTCTGAAAATTTCATGTAAATAGAATATGTCGTTCTCCTAATATAATTAATTAAACAAGCATACCGTAGCGGGGCGAACACTATGACTGTGACGTCACCGCTTATGAAAGTTGATGTGCACAAACATTACGCTTCTGACTGTAACGTGCCTCGGTGCCTCGCGTAGAATTTATTTATTTTGAATTACTCGCAAAATTTTGTGTGAATAAAATAAAATGTGTGGACCTAATTTTAAAAAAGCAGACTCATTAAATCTTCCAGAAGTGGACTTGCTAATGATTATGGAGCTTTTTAATCAAAAACACGAGTTTATTAAATTATAATTTTATACTATGTGACACATCGTTTTTGGCTGTTTTCCGGCAAGAATGATTGAAAATGTCAATAATTTCATAAATACATGCTATCTCAAATGATAGACAGGGTGATTCCAGATGTTTTATTTTATTCCTGGTCTGGTGGACAAAGCTACGGAGATAACGCTATAGGTTACTAAGTAACAAATTGCAATTTTATTAACTGCAGACTGTCCAATTAAAGGAGCTTCTCCAAATGCTATTTACGATGAATGTGTAGTGGAAATTAAATCACCAATGTTGAAAAGAACAAGAAAAACTTATTCTGATGAAGCAGGTAATATTAGTTCCAAATATTTACATCAGATTCAAATGCACATGCACCTCACTGGTAAAAAAGCGATATTTGTTAGAGCTGATCCGGACTTTGAATCATTTAAAATAATTTCTTTTAAAACATTAATATACGCCAGTTTTGTTGATGATTTACTGAAAAAGATTACCTGTTTTTTGGAAAAAAAGCAGTACCTATTTAATAAAATTTAATTTTTTTTTTTTTAAGCTAGTCGCATCAACCATGTGGGTTATTAGCGACTCGGTACGTTTTACAGTTTGTGGATTAGTTGTATTTCGGTGAGGTACTTAACTAAAGATTTTACTTTACAGTCATTTCCTAATAAAATTTTAAGGTTCTGAGGAAGATTATTATTTTGAATTGCAGTTTGTACTTAGGGCAGTCAATTAGAAAATGTTTTACTGTTATTTCACATCTGCACAGATCACATTTGAGTGGTTCCGTTTTCTCGAACAGGTACTGATGGGTTAATCTGGTGTGACCTATTCTTAGTCTTGTTAGTAAAACTTGGTGAGGGCGTCTTGCAGGTATCATTTTCCACGGTTTCACTGCGGTTTTAATTTCACGCAACTTCACTTTAGATTCTCGCCACTGACTCTGCCACGCACTCAGCACTTTTTCCTTCACATGGATTTTTATGTCATTTATCGTCACTTCTTGCACTGTTTTTGCACTATCACTTTCAATGGCCTCTTTTGCTTGCTGGTCTGCTTCTTCGTTTCCCAGGATTCCGATGTGGGATGGGATCCACATAAATTGTACGTCTTTGTCAGTTGTATATAGCTCATCTAGTGTTGCTTTTATGGATAGAGAAATAGGATGAGTATCATACATTTTTTTGATAGACTCAAGTGAACTGAGGGAATCGGTTATTATAAGAAATTTGGAGAAGTTTAAACTTTTGGCATCTGTTACAGCTTGTAATAGTGCGTACATTTCTCCTGTGTATACAGTGCTGAGGGGTGAAAGTTTAAAAGTTAATTTTGTGTCAGGAGTAATAACTGCAGCTCCTACTCCATTTGAAGTTTTTGAGGCATCAGTATACATTTGGTAGTATTCTTGATACAGATTTATTTGTGTGTAAAAAGCTAGTTTTATGATGACAGAGGGCGTTTCATTTTTTTTATGAATGATCAGGAATTTATCTATACAAGGATGATTGAGTAGCCATGGTGGTGATATGACACTATTTCTGAATGTTGGATGATTTTCAATGTGGAAGTCAGAGGAGTATTTCCGTACTCTCTCATAGAAAGGTGGGTCTGATCTTTTTTGTTTCTGAAATAGGTTGGGATATTTACTAGTATGTACATTTTCATAGACTGGATGTTCAACTTTTCCTAGGATAGAAGTAGAATAAGCAAGAGTTTGCATCTGTCTTCTGAGTGATAGTGAAGGTTCACTTAATTCAGCATACAAGCTTTCAATTAGCGAGGTTCGGAACGCACCTGATATAATTCTCAGAGCGTTGTTGTGAATGGTGTCCAGGTTTTTTAATATGTGATTTTTGGTAGAGGCATACACAATGGATCCATAATCTATTTTAGTTCTTATAAGGTTTTTGTATAAAAGGTGTAATGTCTTTTGGTCTGAGCCCCAGCTTCTGTTTGAAAGCACTTTAAGAATATTTATACCATTTTGACAGGATAGTACTAGAGTTTTTATGTGTTTATTCCAGTTTAATTTAGTATCAAAACTCATGCCTAAGAATTTTGCATGATTGACAAATTGTAGTTGTTGATCGTGGAGACTGAGATGAGGGGTTTGGTAGACAGAAGTTTTAGAAAAAAGTAGGCATTTTGTTTTTGAGGGAGAAAAGCGGAAGCCTGACTCTTTTGACCAGAGTTCAAAATTTATGAGTTGATTTTGCATTAGTTCCTGCATAGTTTGGATGTTTCGTCCCTTAGTATATATAACTAAGTCATCTGCGAAAGCTCTAATTTTTATTGGTTTGACTATATTTTTGGAGATGCCATTGATTGCTACTAAGAATAGGGTAGGGCTAATTACTGATCCTTGAGGAGTGCCGTTCTGCTGTGTTTCTTCGTTTTTATAAATGCTAGCATGTTGCCGTCTATTTCCCATTGTTTTAATGTGTTTAGTAGAGTGTATCTGCAAGCAGTATCGAAGGCTTTATTTATGTCGAAAAATATAGCTAGACATTTCTGTTTATTCGCGAAGGCTTCATGTATATCACTTTCAAGGTCAATTAAGTTGTCTATGGTGTTTCTCTGTTTTCTAAAGCCGCTTTGTTCAGGAATTATTAATTTCCGTTGTTCTAGTTCCCATAATAGTCGGTTGTTGACCACTTTTTCCATAAGTTTACACAAAGTGCATGTTAGTGCAATGGGTCTGTATGATTCTGCGAGTATTTTCTTTTTTCCTGGTTTTAAAATTGGTATTAAAGTTGCTTGGGTCCACTGTTCTGGAAATACTTGTGTCTGCCAAATTTTGTTGAGTATTTCAAGCAATATTTTCTTACCTGAGTCTGCCAGGTGCTGCAGAAAGGACATTTGTATGTTATCGGGGCCTGGGCATGAATCTTTAAAACTATTCAAAGCTTTATCTACTTCAGCTGTGAAGAACTGATCCATTATTTTATTAAATAATTTTGAACATTAATAACACCACAAGCTATAAGAACAATATCATCTACGTATTTAAAAAAATTAGATTAATACAAGCGTGTGGTTTTCAATGACCCTCTCAATATGGATTCACAACTTACTTTATAAGGTAATTTATATCGATTCTTATTGAAGAAAAATAAAATCCTAAAAATACACAAACAAAGTGTTGACTTATCAGTGATTGCTTTGAGTCTTTTCATGCTTTTCTGCCATTGCTTCCTTTTTTTGCATCCTTATTAATATAAATAAATGTTTTGTTAGATGTTTTAATCGTAGTACTTTTAAATTCTGGAACCGCACAATATTTATAGCTTTTTTTACTCTGGTTCTGGTCCATTGTATGGTATCCGCTCTCTCAACGAGAGATTTCATATGGGATGACGTCACGCCTGAAATTCGGAGAGGAGCGCTGTTTAATGTTTATAATTTTTTTAGGCGACTTAGGAGTCTCGCTGACGTCTAATCTTTTGTACAGAGCCTGAAAATGATGTGCTCTTCCCAATAATAAAATTTGTAAAAAAATATGTAAATGAGCACATTGACGCTAATGGTTTGGTTTATTGAAAGGCATGCCTGTTGAGAGCTTCCTTATTTTTATGCCTAACCAGGGTCATAAGGCGAAGGATATGTATGAGGTTTTGATTAATTTTCTAGACCAAAACGGTCAATCGGCGGCTAGTTGTTTTCTCAGATCAATAAGTTTCTTTGATTTTTTAGAAGAGCTGTATGTATATTTTACGGCTTCAACTAAAAGGTACAATAATACAGTAAGTCGCTGTTTAAAAGAAGCGAAAACTGACCAGCCTATTATTGTGCCGAAAAGAACGACAACAACTCGCTGGTCATGTCGAGATGAAGCCACTTAAGCGTTCTTGCGGGGCTATAAAGGTTTTATAAATGCCCTCGAAGAAATTATTGACGACGAAGAAGACACAGCTAAATCAAGAGCTACAGCTGTCGGTTTGCATGATAGGATGGCAACGCTAGAAACAGCTATATATACAGTTTTTTGGGATGATATTTAGGGACATATAAACAAAGTCAGTGAAAGCCTACAAAATCCTAGGTTGGACTTGAATACCGCTGCAGCACTGCTTACTTCATTGGAAGCCACCATTGAAAATAAAAGAGACAGTTTTAATGAATCTGAAGTAAAAGATTTAGAGCTAGTTGATTGCCGGAACTACACAGAAGAAAAAAGGAGAAACACAAAAAGAAATTTCCGGTTGTCCACTTTAGATTGCCCGCAAGCTTCGGAAGTTCAGTTATCATTATCACCCTCGGACAAATTTAGGAATGAGAGCTACATCCCAGTTGTCGACCAGCTCATGATCGCTCTTCAGAAAAGAATGGACCATAGATAATATAGAGGAATGGACACTACTCACTAGCGTCTAGGAGTTCAGGTAACATCGGTCACGAAGATGAACGAAAGTTAGTAGTTGATGTGCGCATGCGTCCAAGCAGCGTTAGTAGTCTATTTGTTTATGTTGAGTTGAAGTGATAAGTGAGTAATAATCAACGATTCTATTATTAATAGAAGTTATTAAGACTACTTAAATTTATTGAGTTTCACTGTAAAATGGAATAAAAGTGCAAATAATGTGATAGTGGCTTGGCTTTAGTACACTATCAGAAAATAAGAAATAGAAAACTAAAAAAAAAAACAAGAAAACCCAGGCCCAAACCCGGTTGATCAAAGTGTAACTATGTATAAAAATATCGGAAAATAAGAAATAAAAAACTAAAAAAAAACAAAAAAACCCAGATCCTCACCGGGTTTCGAACCTACGACCTCTGAGTTGTGATCTCGGCGCCCTAGCAGCTGCACCAATCCACTCACATTCAGTTACATCGAATAGAAGGTTAAACCAACGAACATTAACATAGACAAGAAGGGTCACTCTCCGTCGGAACTTTCATGTCCAGCTTACAGAAGCGCGCCGACGATTTCGACAAATTCCTGGAGCCGCACACGTGTTCGTGGTTATACGAGGTTCATGCAAACCGCTAGAGATTAAAACGAATAAACGTTCACTTACCAGGGTGATTTAAAAACATCTAGCAATAATTGTTATTCTAACTTATTCCGCTTAGTGGGAATTAAAATAAAAAAGGGAATATCGTCAGGATATTTAATAGGTGAATCTAAACATAATTATAAAAAGAACTGGTACCTAGCAAAAATGAAGGGAAAATGAAAGTTACATCAAAAAGTAATAATGTAGTAAGCTACAGATG